>APFE031188115.1:11127-64285 GCA_000404065.3 Pinus taeda
GACATCTACATATACATATATGATGGTGATGATGATGTTTAATTTTCACTAAGGCCAATGTGATATATGAGGCCTTAAGGAAGTAAGAGATTGATTGTGACTCTTCAATATTTTATTTCTCTGATAAAAAATAAGAGAGAGAAGTGCTTGAGGATCATTATATATTTGCTGGCTTAATCACTCAAGAAGGTTAGAAGCATG
This sequence comes from Pinus taeda, assembly GCA_000404065.3. Classification (NCBI taxonomy): domain Eukaryota; kingdom Viridiplantae; phylum Streptophyta; class Pinopsida; order Pinales; family Pinaceae; genus Pinus; species Pinus taeda. The sequence goes on from APFE031188115.1 coordinate 11,329, forward strand.
AAAAATGTTTTGGAACTAAGAATGAATGTGTGTACGAGCTAGAAAATCTAAGAGAAAATGTTTATCATATTCAACCCCCTTAGTATCGCAAATGTGGCATATTTGTTCACCTTAGGGTGTTTTGGGAATAGACCAATACGTAGTCCCACCACAAAGCTCATGAGAATTTGTTCTTATCCTTGCAATGTTCAATTTCTTCTTAGCATTGGTCAAGACAGAGAGATAATTTTGGCTAGTACATCTGGGGTTGATCGCCTCTTGATAATACCTTAACTTTGAGTTTTCATCTAGCACTTTATCATCCCGTAATTTATCCTAAAATTTGGAGGTATTGATATTTTTAATGTTATACTTATTCCCCAATATGATATCCTCCTTCATCTTCCAATCGTTGAGCCAAGATTCGACATCCTTATGCCATCCACAAATGAGGCAGAGGGGGGGTCTTGCTAGCGTTAGAGGCAATTTTTGGAAACCTTGTGACTTCCATGTTGTAAAGTTTATTCTTGTACATAAAATATCTTAAAATAGCCACTTTTCAATAGGGGAAAGGCTTGCTTCGATTGAAAGGATAGGATAGGGAATATTTCATTTAATTTCGAGGTTGCAGGTAATAAATTTTCTTTGAATCATGTCAATCTTCGTCCACAATTATCTAAATGTATGGTACATATATAAATAATATTAATTATAAATAATATTTTATTAAGTAGTAATTAGTAGTGAAGGCGCATGTCTCTAAGGACATGACCATTTGTGAAGAGGTACCTCCCTATGTATATAAGCATGTCCTTACCCTCATTTGTAATCATCTCACTTGTATTAAAATATTCTTATATACAATTATTTGTCCTACAATGTATTTCTTTGCCTTTGTGTATCGAGTGTTATGAAGATTATAATAGATTAGAAACCTTGTTCGTTACATTGGTATTATAGCATTCCTTCGACTATACTAAATTTGTTCATAACATTGGTATCACAACATACCTTCCACTATGCGAAATTTGTTCATAACATTGGTATCATTTCATTCTTTTGAATATACGATTTTTTTTTCATAACAATGGTATGAGAGTTATTTGATCCTCTCATCACTCAACCAGTGCACAAAGCTAGTCTGATCTAGGCCTTTCACCATTGAAATTTGTTAACAACGTTGTTGTTGAAGTGTGTCAATTTTATCATTCAAGTCTTGCTATTAAAAAATCCTATTATAAATGAAAATAAAGAAAAAGAGAACTTAACAACAAAATATATATATTAAAAATTATATAATAAAGTAAAAGATTAACATTGATAAAAATATATTTTAATTATATATTAAATTTTTAAATTACATCAACAAGTTATATTAAATTTTTTTTCATAACAATGGTAGGTTTTTTTTTTTTTTTTTTTTAGTTACTCCAACCAGTGGACAAGTAGTTTTATTAGCTAACCATTGAAATTTGTAACAACTTGTCGTTGAAGTGTGTTCATTTTATCATTCAGTTTTGGTATTAAAAAATCCTATGTATAAATTGAAATATAAGAGAAGAGAAACTTACACAAAAATAATTATATATTAAAAATTTATAAATAAGTGAAGATATTCCTTAGAGAAATATATATTTAAACATAATTAAATTTAAACAAAACATTAAAGAAAAGTTATATTTTATTAATTAAAAATAATTAAATAATATGTCTATATATATATATATCTATATTTATATTATTTATGTGTATATATATGTATATATATAATTATATATGATATACATATATCACATAGCCACACAAAAGCTTTTTGATGCAACCCATCTATATGTTGACCATTGTTCGAAGTTGCCCACTACCACTAGAGTCCAAGAACTACAACTTCAATTTCCCACATGGCCAAATGAACCCATCCTTGTTTCAGCACATTGGTGTATGGAGTCTTGCAACAATCAAATGATGTTTTCTATCCACTATTCAATTTCACTACAACACCGTTGATCTGCACACATACAACGTCCCATCATGCACTCCTTGACTCATTGTTTGTGTAACATTGTCACCCTATTCCATATCTTTGTTCCACCTTCATCAACACACAATCCATGAAGTGATTTGTACTTATGCAAGAATGCAACAAAATACAAATATAAACATAAACATAGAGATGTAGTAGAAATAAATCTTCATTTCATTAATATCAGAGAGCTAAAATATGCTTACAAACATAATGGAAATAAACTAGCTCGGGTGATGGTAGCTTATCTATCAGAAGAGATGTGGTGGTTACATGCCTCTGAGATGTATTACAATAAGGCTTAAGGGAATTTTTATTATTGAAAAACAAGGGGAAACCCCAAACAACCAAAAATCTATCCCTATGAGATTGAATGCTAAGATTTTGTGGGCCTCATTAGGGTTAGTTGGGAAGCCAACTTCCTAGGGGCGTAACTTGTTCATATGATCTATGTTTGGCACTTATGATACCTCATTAGAAAGGTATATCCCAGTAATACAATATTCAGACCAAGCTCCTCCCTATGGTTATGGGCATGCTTCACACCTCAAAAAAAATGTCATTTAGGTGGTCGAAACAACTATGGAATTTCAAAACCCAAAAAACTATTAAAAATAGTAAATTGTGCTATAATAAAGGAAATTGATGAAACCCAGTGGAGGTCTAGGTGGAATAGGCAAGTAGCCTCCAATATCCACCTACATCACTAAAACTACTACACTTTTACCACCTCCACCTTAATCATGTCGTTGTCGACAAACTTCGAATCATGGTTAACTAAAATGTTGTGCCCCGAGTCATAGTTGGATCCTTATCCAGCAAAAGCACTGCATTTGACATTGTCTTACAATATCCATATCATTCACATTGTATTAATTGATAAAAGAAGGGTTCATGAAAAAAAATAACAGTAAAATGATTAGACCATGACTTACACGAAAGGGCTTCAATTAAATACAACATTTAAAGACTGCAATTAATATAAGTATAAAAAAAGGGTTATTACCTTGAAAAGTCAACAAAGTTATTTTATATTTGCTATAAAATATTACAAGTGGAGTACAAAAGAAGTCAACTTATTAAAATAATATTTTAGAATTTCCAAGGTATAAAGAAAGTCTCAAGTATTTTATTAAAAAAAAAGGAAATCAAGGATTTTAAAGGAAAAAAATAGTTTTGAAGGATTAATAAAAAGCAAAAAGGGTTACCATAAAACCCAAAGGTTAGGCAAAATGGAGTATAATTCAAAAATTATCAAAAAACTATACATTCCATATATAATTCTATGTTTTCGACAATATGTAATTTTTATCGAATAGAATATAAGTATTTAATGATTTTTAAAAATCGTAGAATACTTTTTCCAACATGTAGGAAATTATTTTCCTTGGAAGAATATCTAAGCCATCCACATAAACAAATTAAAAAATTAAAAGAAGAGATCTTATAACTTCATAAAGAAAATGAGCCAGTTGAAAAGAAATATAAAGATCTCAACGCTCAGTCTTACGAAGCATCAACAGAAAATAAAGAAGAGCTTTTGTGTATAAGGGACTATAGTCAAAAAATACTTACAAAGGTCAAGAATGTCGAGGCTATAAAATTAAAATTAGAACAAGAAAAGGAATCTCTCAAGAGGATGTTCAATGAGAGTCTATGAGAGAAGAAGAAAATTTGCACTTAAAAGACGTTAATTATAGGTTATTAAAACAAATCAAAGGTCTAAAAGATGAAAAGGTGGAATGTCAAAACATTGAAAATAAGGTTGATGAATGAAAAACTAAAGAACTCTTATGTCTCATAATTCATAATAAAAGTATACTAACTCAAATTAATAAACTAAAGATTGATAAGAAATCATTGAAAAATTGTTGGACACCTAATCCTCTATGGGTTAGAGTGGAAGCGGAATAGGATAAGGAAGTCCAAGAGACCTTGGGATGTGGAACCCAATGCTCACACTATGTACTATAAATGTATATCATTTGTTAATAAAAAATGTATTCTCATGTTTTATCTTTCATACTCTTTCTGCCATGTGTGTGTTTAACATGGTATCAGAGTGGGTGATCTCCTGCCCTACTCAAGTGTGAGCCACCTGTTTCTATGGCCTTTGTAAACCAATGATCTCCTCCTAATTATACATTTATGAGAATTTCTTAGAATAAAGGTTGTTACCTCTATCAGTGCTACCATTCCTCTGCTGTGAGCAGTCCTGGCCCTCTGTGACTTAAATTCTCTATTCTTAAATCCTATCAGCCATATTTTAGCTACATTCTCTATACACACTAACCCAAATAGAAAGTCCTGGTAGCTCTGATGCTTCCACTAACCTGAACACATTATTATTCCCCTGCGACTCACTATTATTCCACTAACATGTTCCTTCTACTACACTGCTCTAGTCGCTGCTCCACCTACATATGAAAGGTTGCTTTCTATCCATTATTTTGACATGGTCAAAATTAAGATGCTCTCTAGAATTGCGAGCATCTCTTTTGAAGATTTTCTCTCCAGCCTTACCATCGCTTGGAGGAGTCTTATCTTTTGTACTGTGTTGAAACTCTATCGAAATTGAAGAAGTTGTTTGATGCAAAAGGGCTAGTGTCAAAATATATTGAAATTTGGCTGCACAGGAGGAGGCAATTACGGTGTGAACCTTTCCTTTGTTCTTGAATATCTAGCTGCTAAGGTTTTGGAACTTGCTGGCAATGCTTCCTAGGATAACAAGAAGAATCTTATAGTTCCAAGACATATTCAGCTTTTCATTCACAATGATGAGGAGTTGAGAAGGTTACTGGGTGTTGTAACCATTTTCAATCATTTTGAATCCATTGTTGGAGTATCAGAGTCCTACCTAACATTCACCAGGTTCTTTTGCCAACAAAATCTGGAAAAGACAAGGGGGAGATTGGATCTGCTTCTCAGGAGTTCTAATCCCATGGCGTGTTGTTAAGCGATTTAGAATAATAATTTTATTTGTAAATGATTGGTCAAACAAATCTATTTACATATATTTTTTATGAAATATGGTGAATGTCATGAGCATGGAATAATGATGTTGTTGTTGATCGAACAACTGACTTGCGATGTGGCATTTATAATTACCTTCTCCCTTATAATCCTTTCATACATGTTGTAGATACAATTCCTTGCTTGATAGCTTCGTTTTTTATTTCATCTAATATTTTCAATTTTGGGCATTTGAACTATCATGCTCGTGTGATGGCTACTCCGTTGAATGCTCCAAGTATCACGTTGGTGGTGTTTAAATAAGTATGCAATATCATTGTCAATGCATGCTACAATGTTTTCAGAGAAGACTACAATGTTTTCGTGGCTTTGAAGGGTGCTTTGGATGGAGGATTAGATATTCCTCACATAAACAAATGTTTTGCTAGCTATAATAAGGAAAGAAAGAGCTCACCTAGCCTAACATAATATCAAATTCTTGGTGAAATTTAGTGTGTTCTATACATTCAAAAAAAATGTGAACCTCTATATCGTGTATTCAAATCCCCTGGAGCTATGTTGAACATCCTATTTGAGCATTGGTTCATGAGTTCTATTGTGTGTTGAAGGCATATGGAGAGACTCACTTGTAAAAGGAGCGATGTTGCAAATGAAAGGAATTTTGACTTATGAAAGGAGCATTGTTGTCGTTGTGCGTAGAACACTTTTAAAAAAAAGGCCTAGTTTGAAGATTGTGCATTGCAAATGCAACCACATATGGTGTGTTCTCTAGGAAGAATTTTAAGTATATTGCAATTAGTTCAATATCTATGTTAATTCATTTGTGAAAGCACAGTATATTGGGGTTTGTGGTGGTCGATAACATGTTTTGACTACATATTCTATCAAATCCATATATTCAATTCAATACAAATCATGTGCACTCCTAGATCTACGTTAACCCATGTTTTGAATTATGTATTATGTGCGCCACCCTAATTGAAAAGGACGACTGTGTTCACTGCGTATGGATGGTTTTAAATGTGGGTGTTGTTTGAAAGTTGATATATATATTATTATATATATATATATATTATATATATATATATATATATTATTATATATATATATATATATATATATATATATATATATATATATATATATATATGCATACTTCTCTTAAAGAATAAATAAATAATTGAAAGAGACTTTTTTGATGTATTTCAATTGAGTATTTATAATGGAATGTGAAATAGAAATTCTTGTGCCCTAACTGTGATTCAAAAGGATGAGTCATTCTAGATCAAATGGTTTCAAGAGTTGAGTTATAATATGGAGAGAGCCGCATTATTCTAGATGCAAGAGCTTAAGTGGATCAAATCATCCGCGATCACTCCATGTCTATTGAAAGGAGACACTTCATCTAGCCATTGGAGAAGCCATGTTGCAATATTAAGATCAAAGGAATCAAACTATAGCCACTGATGTTATGATCTGATTTCTACATGCATGTAGCAGTGAGTTTATGAGAGGTTGAGCTCGTGTACATGCTCCAGATTTCATGTGCCTGTAGTACCTTGTAATGTGCATGCAGCAGTATATCCATATCATTGTGGTTTATTTGCTTTGTAAAGGAAGGGAAAATCTAGAGAAAGAGAGCACTTTACTGGGTTCACCAGAAAATTGCATTGAAGGGTATTGTGCACCAATGTTAGTGTTCTATGATGTATGACCGATGAAATATAGAAGCTAATCTCATTTCTATGGGGGTCTTGTTATTGCTGGAAAGGAAGAGCCTGTGGGTTACAAACCCATCAAGTTAGACATTCTGTTAAAGCAGTAATATTGGGATTGCTGTGTAGAAATTGAGGCACAAGACATTGTGAAGCGAGAACATGAGCAGTGCAAATTAATTTGTGTTGAAAAGTTGGCAAATTAATTTTCTAATACCATTATTGTTTCTATAAGTGCATTTTTGGTCATTTATTGATTTGATTATTTTAATAATGGAGAAAATTCATGGATTATTGAAGTTATTAAGCACTCTAATCTTATCTATTGGTAGAAGCATAGTTAAAATCAACAAAGACACTCTCAAATATATTCAAACATTTTTACAACATGCACAAGAAAACATTGTTTTTTTGCAACTTGAATGTCTGCTACAACAAGTAGAATTAAAACAAAGGAGTCATCATTCTGAACCTATTTCTGTTCAGAACATTGAAGGAGACTCCCATAAGCAACAAGTTGATTCAGATCCAATGCTCATTTCAAAAGCATATTTGCGTGCAGATGCAGAAGTTCAGTTTGCACTTCCCAAGCCCGTCATCAGACCTTGGGAACAACTTGTCCACAACAAGCATAGAACAAGTCTTGGATACGACAAGAACCTGTCCTTTTATATTCCATACTACTCCAAGCCAATCCAATTTCAAAGTGTTGGATTTCTTCAGGACGATTCATCTTCACCTGCTCCTCATAATAGTTCACCTTCAACTATTTCAGATTCTGGTTCTCTTCCATAGCAACCACAACTGATTGTGAAATGCCAACACTGTGATCGAGTTGGCCATTTGAAAGATCATTGTTTTGATCTTCATCCATGTAAGCACTGTCATAAAACCAACTATTCTTCAAATAGATGCTTAAGAAACAAACCTACTATAAGAACAAAGATTTGTCTTGGATGGATCGCTTCTTAACAATGGGCATCAATAGCCAAGAAGATATTTTAGTCACATTTCAGAACTTGTTCTAGAGTATTGAATAGCCTTGGAGTTGATTTTTCTCCATCATCTCACCTTGTATCTTACAGGGGGGAAATGATGGTCATCTACAAGCTTCAAAGTCACATCAAGCAAGCATGAGCCACAACCTGCCACACCAGTTTCAGAGTTGTAGCCAAAGAGAAAGATGCCCCTGACCATGCCTTCACTTGGTAATGTCTCTTCAAATAATTTTGGACACTTCCTCTAGCAGAAGAATTTAACTTCTTGCCAGTTTTGGAAGAATTCTAGGAATAGAATTTGGGACACTTCCTCTAGTAGAAGACTTTATTTTCTTGTCAATTTTGGAAGAGTTCTAGGAATTGCATTAAGCATTCCAGAGTTGTTGGTCTTCCTTAAACCTTCACAAGTTGAGACCTCCCTTTTTAGGTTGAGGTTCTCCTTTTATGTGAGGTGATACCTCCCTTTATTGCTTGAAGGTTTCTCTCTTCAAAACATCAAGAGCACTTCGTCTAGTATAATACTTGAGCTTGATGCCAGAATTGGAAGAGTTCTCAGAATTTCTCTAACCATTCCAACGTTGGTGATCATCCTTAAACCACCACCCTTTATACCAACATTTCAGAGAGCACACTTAGCCTAGTGTTGTCATGTATTTTTGCACAATTTGTATTACATCTCTCTTCTTGGACTCATACATAACCCTTCGGATTAAGGGGGGCAATGTTGGACACCTAATCCTCTATGGGTTAGTGTAGAAGCGAAATAGACTAAGTCCAAGAGACATTGGGATGTGGAACCCAATGGTCACACCATGTATTATAAATGTATACATTTGTTAATAAAAATTGTACTCTCATGTTTTATCTTCCATGCTCTTTTTGCCATGTGTGTGTTTAACAAAAATAAACTAGAAGAACTTATCATGAAGGAAACATTGAAGTCTTCAGATGTAATATTCCAAGTTGAAGAAAAAGGAATGAATATTTATGTATTAAATACTACGCTACAATATGACGACAAATAATTGGAAGTAAAAAGATATTGATATGTTCTAGTTCAAATGACACACGTTTCACACGAAGATCAAAGTGATTAATCAAGCGACATCCATACCTAATGGAAATCGGATACTTCAAGTTAATCAAGAAATCAACACAAAAACATTAAGGGGAAATAAGATCACAAGAACTCCTTATCTACACCTGAATCACAAGAATAGACATTTCAATGAGTTTGTGTTTCTGTATCACTTAGAAAAAAACAACATACTTATGTTTTGAAGAATAATGATATCAACACATTCGAGTTTGATGATAACAATTTGTTCCAACTATCAAGTAATTGCAAAGTTCCACAAAAGATTGATTTAAGATGGTGAGAACCTTTCCTAGTTCGATAATTTTATTTATCACTCAGAGGATTTTATCATCTTGTATCAATGAAGATGACAAATATAATAATTCTAAAATATATGAATAGATTACAAATACAAAGAACACATGATACACCTTGTCATCAATAAGCATTAAGGAAAAATATTTTTGAAGAGGAAGACAATGTTATAAATAAAACATGTATACAAATAATACAAATAAAAATAATTATTTAACTAGTAATAAGTATTGAAGAGGAATGCCTCTAAGGACATGACCATTTTTTAAGAGGTACCTACCTAGTTATACAAGTAAGCATTTACCCTCATTTGTAATCCTCTCACTTGTATTCAAATATTCTTATATACAATTACCTATACTACAATGGATGTCTTCATCTTCATGTACCAAGTATTCTAGAGATTATTTTAGACTATGAACTTTGTTCATTACATTCGTATCAGAGCATTCCTCTAAGTATAAAAATTTTGTGCATAACCATATACTACAACCAGAAACATCACATCCATATAAAAGAATAGGGGTGATTGGAAATAAATAATAATAATAATAATAACTCTCAAAAGAAGGAAAAAGGAGGTATAAAAGGAGGGGGAGACAAGATTTAGGAGGAAGTAGAACAAGGGTAAAGGGAAGTATTCTCATTCCTATTGATATTCCAACCATCATCTCTATTCAAATAGCGAGAGTGCTTTTCAATTTCCATCCATTCTATGGAATCCCTATGATGATAGTGATTTATCTTAGCTAGGGTCCTAAAGTATTCAATGCAAATATGATGCTTGGTTTCATCATCATGCTCCACAAAAGTAGAGGAATGTGATTTATAGTGTTCAATTTCATCTATATGCATGGAATCCTTTTCTTAATAGATGAACTATTTTTTCCAACATAGGGAGAACCACATTAGCACATAATTAAGTAGATGTATATCATGTTAGGAGGGTTAAAACCATATTTAATCAACCTCAACATAACCTGAATGGTATTTAACAGTTTAAAGGAGGTAGAAACTTTTTTCTTTCTTCAAATGAGACCAATCCTATCAATGGTTCCATGAATATAAGGAAGTTGAAACTTGTGGATATAATCTATATAAGGTCCCTTTTTTATCTAGGACCTTTAGTGGCCTTATGAAAATCCTTGATGTCCTCACATTTATTATAACTAATTTTCACAGAAATATCTAACACGTAGATTTTCTCTTCATTAAGGTGACTCTCATTGGAAATCCTTAAATCATGAGTCGCCATGGTTTTCGAAACAGAAAATATTTGTACAAGATGATGACAATATTTAGCATGGAAGTATTGCTTCATGTGATCCTTTTTACACAACACATGGTACGAAATTGAACCATCATCATTTCTAGAAATAAGAACATCAAGGAATGGAGGGCTACCATTATTATCAACCTCCATAGTAAGATTGATAAAGTCATATTAAGTATTCAAGTGTTCCTTGAATAATTCCAACTGATCATGAACATGGGGCCAAATAATGCATGTACCATCAAAAAATTATTTCCAAATCTTTTGATGAAAAGGTGTTGAGTCTAAGGTCGTGATCTTGAATTCTTTCATGAAAAGGTTAGCTATGACAAGGGAGGGAGGGGAGCCCATGGAAACTCCACAAGTTTTCTCATATAATTCACCTTGAATCTTGAAGAATGTGGAATTCAAGCATAACTCAACGAACTTGGTAGTGTTTGGATTTGTAATGCAACTAATAATATCCACAAATTTATTAATGTTAATCTTATTGTAAAGAGAAACCACATCTAATATAATCAAGATATATGAAGGATTCAACCTAATACCTTTAATTTCATTAAAAGTTGAAAAAGAATATTTAACAAAGGAGCTAGTGAGGCCGACCAATGGCTTCAACTTTTGGGCTAGAGCTTAGCAGGAAGAGAAGTGGGTCCACCAATGGTATCAATTATGGATCTCAAAAGGGCACCCTTTTTATGAATCTTATGGATGCCATAGATTCTAGGAGTCAATGGATTATTCTCCATGATCTTTTTTCTTAATTTGTTGAGGAACTGATCAAGCTTAATAACATTAATAACTACTTTTTGGACCTTTTTAAGAGGATTCTTATTAGCTTCTTATAACCCACACTATTATTAAGATGGTTCAACATTTTATTTATGTAATCTTCTTTATTTAAACAATAATGACTCCACCCTCATCTTATTTAAGAACAACAATGTCGGGGTTGTTCTTAGGAGATTTCAGGGAGAGGAACTCTTGTTTATTAATGATGTGCTTAGGATGCTTATCCCATATATGAATGATAGTACAATATTGTCTAATAATTTCATTATTGTTTTCAAATAAATCCTTAATACCTAATTCAATACATTATATGATATATTTAATAGGAACCCACTTGGGGAAACAACAAAATCTAAACATTTTTAGAAAATATTACAAACATGATCATCTAAAGTAAAGTTGGAAATATTATTAACTTTATTAGTATATAAAGAGGAATAGTTACTCTTATCAATAAAGGAAGGATAAATTTGTTCACTAGATTACATCTTTGTTCACTATATGCATTAAAGCATTTTTACTCATATCCTTTAAAACTTACCGAGTGTAATAATTGGTATTTAGTCAGATCCAATTTCCCTAAGTGTTTGTTGTTTGTGGCTCATAATTTTCATGTTTTATAGATTTACTTCTTTCATTTCTTTAGCCTATTAAGCCTTACTATTATTTAAGCCTCTCAGTGCTACCATTATTAACACAAATCAAGATTTTAATAATTCCATTTCTAATATGCCATGTTTATATTATCTTCTCCATGCTCCTCTAGCTAATTCTCCCTATACACGTTTTGTCCCCTTACTACATTGTTGGGTTCCCTATGTGGTATACTCTGTTCTCAAAATAGGATTGATTCCTTGTATATATATATATATATATATATATATTATTATATATATTATATATATATATATATATAGACACACACACACTTAACTACTTATTTTACATCCTTATTTGTTTATTAATCCTTAATAATTCCATCCCATTCCCATAGTGTGAAATTAGTACAATTCCTAATTACACACATAGGGATTTAATATTCCCTATGAAGTCTTTGACATCTACATGCATGCGATCCCATATAAGAATAAAATCAGTCTTTCCACAATTCCTTAAAATTAAAGCATGTGTTTTCCTTAATATCTGCATACATACATTCAAATACATTAAAAATCGAAATGAAATTCCTAATCATTAAATTTGATTACTAGATGAGTATGCATAGAGAATAATTCTTAAACCCACAGTCATCATGGTTAGTTCCAGTATTCATATGTGATAAAATAATTTTAACATCAATACGCGTGAGAATTAATTAAAGAATAATGATGCATAAAAAATAATTTTAGAATTGTTCATAGGAAGTATTATGCATCGCATTGCTCGCTAGAAATGATTGTAACAAATCATACTCAATGAGCACACTCAACACCCAACCATGAACTATTCCTCTAGTTCCCCCTGATCTGCGAATTCTTGCGAAGCAATCAACTCCCTTCTGGATTCCTTCAACCGGTATCTAATACCTTTCTTTTATGATAAATTTTTCTTTAGTGGTGTCCCACTTTTGTGGATCATTTATCCACTTTCCTAGGTTTTTCCGTAAAGGCATGCATTTCTCTCCCACAACACTTTTATGATTAAACAAGCTTGGTAGAGTTCTCTAGATAAGAAACTTAATGAATTTTTCTCTCCCATCCATTAAGCTTGTCTAGAGTTTCATCTAGAATTCTTATCATGAAAGAATTATCAAATCTCATTTACGAATGAGATTTTTATTTCACAAGTGTCTCATTTCTAGGTGTCTCATTTCCAGGTACATACATCAAATTTATTTACTTATTAATAAATTCTCATTTACATAATTCCAATATTTTTCATGGTTTTTTCATCATTCTATCCAATGTACCGTATTCTTACCAAAACAGTATTATAACAATGGAGGGATATTGCATTCTCCTCCTCTTTTCTCAACATCATCCTTGGTGTTCGTTTTCTAGTTCTTCTTTTCTAGATAAGTTTTCCTCTTTTCATTTTATTGTTGTCGTGTATCCTCTTCAGAAGTAACCACTCTCACTGCACTTTATCCTCAGCAACAACTTGATTCTGGAGCCAGATCTCTTTTCAATCTGAGATACACATGACTCCACCATATAGCTTCCTTTGACTTTACCTATAGAATTTTTAACCAGTTATACGGAAGTTATCATGTACCTATTTCTTAAGTAATGAAATGTCAAAACATTATAATTTTTTTATTTTTTTAATATGACTAAAAAGTACTAGTGAGTGTACTATAGTTTGAAGTCTGGGGTTCTATGTAGGCTTAGTATTCTACCAAATCCTTATTATGGTCATAAAAATTTCATCTCTTCTTAAGACTGAGAGACAACTTATTTTTGTCTTCCACCCTTAGCATTGTCATCACTTTATTTCATTTGATGTGATGACCCACTCATATGCACACCTACTCTTGCATTTGATCTTTTTCTAGCATGTTTTTATAGTTACTGAATATAGATTTTGTAATTTCCACATGTGCTCAACATAATTCCGCATGTATCTAATAATCTTAGCACTAAACAATATATTACTACAACAGATCTAGTATCCATACCCATTAACGTGCATATTTTTTACTTATAAACTTAAATGTATACAATTTTACATTTCTTTTCTCATTTGTTTAAGGGTGGCTCTCGGACACTGAATGGCTATTACATCCATGGGAAAATCCAAGTAGATCAACCCGAAGGGATATACCCGTCGACCAAACTATCAAGGCTTAACCACAACAGTGTCGAGGAGATTTGATCGTGTGACCTCCAAATAAGTAAGGTAATTAGCAACAAGAACTCGGCCAACTAACATATCCCTTGGGGCTACATTACTTTTCACATTGTTCACATAAAGATATCAATTATCGAGGAAATATTTGTCGCATATTATGAATTAGATATCAAAATATCAATGGTGCATATATTATTTTGGACATTCTCATGGATATTATATTACAATTAAAATAGCATTCAGATGGACTTACCTATGTATACCCTTGACTGTTTTTCCTTTCAATTCACCTTCATCAACATCCCCATTCACAAATTTTCATTATTGACCCAGCAAAATGTGCTTCACAATGTGTTACAACTTCAATCCTTTGATTTTTTTTTTTCAATTTCTAACCTTTGTGAGGTTGTTTTCTTCTTAATGTTGCCACTTATTCCAATTTTATTAGCTTTTATTTGGAGTTAATGTAATTATTAATGGTTATTTTGATACTCCTCTTGTGGATGCTGTCCAAGGTGGCTTAATCGAGTCCATTATTATAGTCTTGTTACATCTTTTCTTGTGTATACTTTGTCATTAGTTACCCTCCACAATCTTATTATTATGGCTTCTCAGGGATTGAAACTTAATCTACAAGAAATATTTTGAGCTTCCCCAATCGAGGAGATCACCAATTCAGCTATCGGTTTCCTTGTAGAAAATTTAATTTCCTTTCCAAAATTTTATCAGTTATTCAGAAAATTTCACTCTAAACATACTTGGTATCTACACTTCTAATTCAAATTTGTACCTTCTTACTTTATTTCACAGCAAGGACTTATAGGAAATTTTATGTTTTTTTGTTTAAATTGGCAACTAGGGCCAAACTCCACCTTGGAAAACTCATATGATGTACATGATATTTTTATTGGATAAGATGAAGTGATATTTTGAATTTCTTTCTCACACATGTGTAAATTATCAAAGTTGAATAGAAGTGTAATGTAGGCTCATGAATTCCAATATATGTGTCTCCACCCCTCATCAAATTTTATAAATAAGAGAGACATTCTCCTCATTTGGATCATCACTCAACTCATATTTTTCTCTCCTCTCCTAATGCAGGAGCATAAGGCTTGAAGAGGAATTTGAGGAATTATTCCAAAAATACAAAAAAATATTACAAGAAACGGAGTGGAATCCTTTAGCCATCAATTGCCATGTTTTTTTAGTTAAGCATAGAGCTAGAATATAAGATTTGATCATGATGTAATAATTTTTAGCTAGTTAGCTATAGTGTAGATTCTCGAGAAAAATGTCTCGTAGGACAGATAGGGTCAACAAATTTTAGCCTTTGAATTAGGATCTGGTTCTAAGGATGAACTAGTACTTATGTAATTTTCACACTATTATAGGAGGATTTTGACCATTGAAGAAATTTGGTTTTCCAAAAGTGAATCCAGTGAATTGGGGAAAACTAGTCTCTGTGTATGTGAATGAGAATTTTTTGTCAAATCCCGAAGGATAATATCCTTTGAAACCTCTATGTTTATAGCAAAATTTGAAGTTATTTGGTGTTCTGTGAGATTAAATGAAATTGGGTTGGCCGTGTCAAATTTTGTATTTTAATAGTTTCTCATGAATTCTGAGTGTGTTGAGCGGATGGTCAAGATTAGTGGAGGAAGATCAAGGCCGGAATGGTGTGAAGATTGAATTTGTACAATTAGATCTTGGCTGAGATAGATCTACGGTGTTTGGCAAGGAAGTTACTCAATAGTTAATGAGTAGAAGCGGGTTGGAGAAACCCACAAGTGGATTTCAAGCAGAGAAAAGGTCGTAAACTATAATTCCCCATTGGCTCTAATTCCACAAACACAGTGACACATAACAGCGAGGTGAGAGAGGAAAAACTCTTTTTGAGTGGATTTGGAGTGCCCAAGTTAACCGACCGAAATACGTGTGAGCTATTAGATCCGATGGAGCAGAATCAATGTTGACATATGTGGAGCAAGTTTCGAAGTCAGGAAGTGGTGCGATCATTGGATCTTGAATCGATCAATGGTGAAGAAATGCCGATGCATTTTTAAAAGTATGGATTTCAAGCTTCATTGAACTGTGGCTTATGTTACCCTCGGCCCGGATTAGTGGAAGTTTAGCAAAACTTTACGACTTTTGGAAGGTTTTGCTAACTTAGCGGAAGCTCTAAAGTTGTCAGTGGATGGGAGAGAGCCCATTGGACCAACAATTACACCTGCAACCAAAGGTAGAAGATATAATCTCACAATTTGGGAGATTAACACTCCTGCATGTACCCAGACTTCCATCATTAGTGGTATCATAGCAACGTGCTGACACTGAATTGAATCTCAAAAGTAAGAGAAGGAAATCCAATATGGCTTTTAGAGTTGGAAGAGGATGAGGACGTGGTAGAAGAGGATGACCATTTGCAAATGATGAGGTGATGGAAGCTATGCAACATATCTATGCTAGATTAGAACCATTAACAACAAGGAGAATATAGATGATGGAGATGTTAGTGAGCCTGAGGTTGAAACTGAAGAAGAGGAGGAAACTATAATAGTTACTTGTGAGATGAGATTCTTCAAGTCAGTGTTGAGATCCACAACTAGGCCAAAAACTGAGGTTTCAATATATGCAAGAGGATTGAATCCAAAAGAATTGATAGACTAGATTAATGGCATGGAAAAATTCTTTGATTATGAAGAAACAGAATATCAAAAGAAAATAAAGTTTGTTGTCACCAAGCTAAAATACATGCAACACTTTGGTGGGATGGAGTGTAGGCAGAAAGAAAGAGCCTTGGCAAGCAACCAATCAGAATTTGGAATAGGATGGTAGCAAAGCTAAGAGGTAAGTTTCTACCAAGTAATTATCATCAGACCTTGTTTAGAAAAATGCAGAATCTTAGACAGAGGTCTATGATAGTGAAAGAATATACAGAGGAATTCTATAAGGAAATTAGAAGAGTTGGACAAACTCAAGATATAGATGAGAAGGTGGCTAGATATGTGAATGTTCCTAGAATGGAAATTCAAGATGAGATAAGTATATTGTCTCCTAAAACAGTAGAAGAAGCTTATCAAATGGTACTGAAAGTTGAAGAAAAACTCATGAGGAAGAAATCTGCCAGAGGAAGAGGTACTTTCCAAGGAAAAGGAAGTCAAGGTGGTAGAGGAATATCTACAGCACCTAGAGATGGAGCTTGCAGTAGCTCAAACTAGCATGCAACAACAGGAGGTGATGCAGGTGGCAGAGGGAGTTTTTCTAGAGGAAGAGGAGACATATGAAGAGGAAGAGAATTTAGATGTTACAGGTGTAACAAGCTGGGACATAGAGCTTTTGAGTGCCCGGAGAATGAAGGAAGAAGTCATAGGAATGAAATTGTTGCTCAAGTTGAGGAAGAAGCACCAGGAGTGTTCAGAAGAAGAAGATGTACCAGAGAGAGGAGAATATTTGTTAGTCAATAAAGTTTTTCTCAAGCTAGCAAAGGAGATATTTTAACCATCACAAAGGAAGACTTTGTTCAAAACAATGTGTAAGGTCCAAGGCAAATGTTGTTAGATGATTATTGATAGTGGTAGCACTGGTAATGTGGTCTCTACAGAAGTGGTAGAGAAATTGAAGTTGAAGACAATGAGACATCCAACACCTTACAAGGTGTCATGGTTATAAAAGGGACATTAGTTGTTAGTGAATGAACAGTGTGAAGTGGAGTTGCAGTTGGGAAAATATAAGGATAAAATTGTATGTGATGTGATGCTTATGGATGTGTGTCACATATTTCTTGGGAGACCTTGGCAATATGATAGAGGAGCTATGCATGATGGGAAAAGAAACACCTACAAGTTTGGTAAAGATGGTGTTAATCATATATTGTTGCCTATGAAAGAAGAGGATGCATCACGAAAGAAGATTGATCCAAAAACTCTATTACTAGGAGGAAATGAATACTTACAGAAGATTGAAGAAAATGAGGTAAATTTTGTTGCAAGTCCAAGGTAATAATGAATTATACTAAAGTTTTTGATTTACCCATTAAAATTCAAGAAATGTTGGACAACTATTGCGATATCATTGTTGATGATTTTCTTAATGAGTTACCCCGCATTAGAAGAATTAGCCATCATATAGATTTGATTCCTAGAGAAAATCTACCAAACAAAGCATCTTACAGAATGACTCCCATAGGAAATGAAGAGGTTAGGAAGCAGGTTTAGGAACTGCTTAACAAAACACTGATCAGAGAAAGTTTGAGTCCTTGTGTAGTACCAATAGTGTTGAGTCCAAAGAAAGATGGAGGCTAGAGAATGTGTATTGATTCAAGAGCCATCAATAAAATCACAATCAAATATAGATTTCCTTTACCTAGAATTGAAGATTTGATGGATTGTTTCAGTGGAGCAAACTATTTTGACAAAACTAGATCTTAAGAGTGGGTATCATTAGATAAGGATAAGAGAAGGGGATGAGTGGAAAATTTCTTTTAAGACAAATTAAGGATTGTATGAATGGAGAGTAATGCCTTTCGGGTTGTCAAATGCACCAAGTAAGTTTATGAGACTCATGAATGAAGTTCTTAAGGAGTTTATTGGTAAATTTGTAATAGTATTTCTGGACGATATATTAGTTTACAGCAGGTCTAAGGAGGAGCACATGAGACATCTAAATTATGTCTTACAAAGGTTACAGCAATAGAAATTATTGTTGAATTTGAAGAAATGTTCATTCATGAAAGAGAAATTAGTGTATTTTGGTTTTGTTATTTTCGTCGAAGGATTGAGGATGGATCTATAGAAGATCAAGGCAATCATGGAGTGGCCTTCACCAAAAAGTATCTTTGAGGTAAGAAGTTTTCATGATCTCGCTAGTTTTTATACGAAATTAATAAATAATTTTAGTAAGACCAATGCTCCTATTGTTGAGACTATAAAGAAGGATAAACAACCATTTAGATGGACTATTGAAGAAGAAAGGAATTCTTAGTTGTTGAAGAAGAAGATCACTGAAAAACCTATTTTGATTCTACTTGATTTTAGTAAACCTTTCCAAGTTAAATGTGATGCTAGTGGAGAAGTTATTCAAGGTGTTTTCAGTCAGGAAGATAGACCTATAGCTTATTTTAGTGACAAGTTGAATGATTCAAAGAAGAAGTATTCTTCTTATGATAAAGGGTTTTATGCAGTTGTGCAGTCATTGAAGAAGTGGAGACATTATCTAATGTCAAAAGAGTTCATACTTTATTCAAATAACCATGAATTGCAGTATATTATGCAACAACAAAATCTTAACCAGAAACAAGCCAAATCGGTAGAGTATTTTCAAGTCTTCCATTTTGTCTTGAAGCATATAAATGGCCAATCAAGCAAAGTTGCATATGATTTAAGTTGGAGAAATACATTATTTCAAGAGAGTCAAATTCAATTGATGGGTTTTGATTTTCTTAAAGAACTGTATGAGACAGATTTAGATTTTAAAGAGGCATTTGAAGCTTGTAAGAATCCTATTTTGATGGATAGGAATAAATGGTTGTGTTATTTCTTACAGGATAGATTGTTGTTTAAGAGAAATCAGCTATGCATAACAAATTGTTCTATGAGGGAGAACTTAATCAAAGAAAAACATAGTGGTGGACTTGCAGGACATTTTGGTATAGATAAGACTTATGAGTAGTTGAACAGATTTTATTTATGGTCGAAAATGAGATCTGAAGTGGAAAAGTATGTGAAAACTTGCAAAGTTTGTCAATATGCAAAGGGAATAAGCCAAAACAAAGGTTTGTATGTTCCATTACCAATTCGAGATAGGCCTTGGGATATGGTAAGTATGGATTTTGTTTTGGGCTTACCAAAGACTCAAAGAGGAAATGATTCAATTTTTGTTTTAGTGGAAATATTTTCAAAAATGGCACATTTTATTATATGTTATAAAACTAGTGATGCTACTCACATTTCTAATTTGTTTTTCAAGGAGATTGTAAGATTGCATGTGTTTCCTAAGAGTTTTGTCTCATATAGGGATTCCAAATTTGTTGGACATTTCTGGAGGACACTTTGGAAAAAGTTGGGAACTAAACTGAGTTTCAGTTCTGCCTATCATCCACAAACTGATAGATAGACTGAAGTTGTGAACAAGAGTTTGGGTAATCTTTTAAGGAGTCTTACTAAGAAAAATCCAAAGCAGTGGGATCAAGTATTGGCATAGGATGAATATGCATATAATGACTCACCTAAAAGAAGTACAGGGTGGAGTCCATTCCATATAGTTTATGGACTGCATCCAAGAGGAGTGTCTTAGTTAACAAACTTGGGAAAAGATGAGATGAGAAGTGTAAAGGGAGAAGATTTTACTTCAGAAATACAAGAAATACATGAACATGTGAAACAATAGCTATAGAATAGCAACATCAATTACAAAAATAGAGCAGACATGAGAAGAAGAGAAGTGAACTTTGAAGTTGGAGATTTGGTTTTAGAACACCTAAGAAAGGAAATATCTCCAAAGAGGGAGTATAATAAATTGACGTTCAAGAAAAGTGGACCATGCAGAGTATTAAGGAAATTTTCTGCAAATGCATATGAAATTGAATTACCCCCTGATGTTGGAATATCTCCAATTTTCAATGTTGCTGGTTTGTATAAGTATGAAGGTGAAATTGAAAATGATACAGAAGAAGACCAAGAGACGCAGGAAATTGACTGGGTAAAATAGTTACCTAGAGCAAAGGAATTATAGCCAGAAAGGATTTTAGACAAGAAATTGTTCAAGAAAACCAGAGGACAGGAGTACTTTTAGTATTTGGTCAAATGGAAGGATCATCCAATCGTTGAAGCTACTTGGGTAACAGAAAACATGCTACAAAAATTGGGCAGTTTTGTAGAAAAGCTCATCGATAGGAGACCATGAAGAATTTTGTCCTCAGGATAGTGATGCAAGAGCATAAGGCTTGAAGATGAATTTGAGGAATTATTCCAAAAATACAAAAAAATATTACAAGAAAAGGAGTGGGATCTTTTAGCCATCATTTTCCATGTTTTTCTAGTTAAGCATAGAGCTAGAATATAGGATTTGATCATGATGTACTAAATTTTAGTCAGTTAGCTGTAGTGGAGATTCTCGAGGAAAATGTCTTACATGATAGATAGGGTCAATAAATTTTAGCCTTTGAATTAGGATCTGGTTGTTAGGATGAACCAGTACTTATGTAATTTTCACACTATTGTAAGAGGATTTTGATTGTTGAAGAAATTTGGCTTTCCAAGAGTGAATCCAGTAAATTGTGGAAAATTATTATTTGTGTATGTGAATGAGAAATTCCTTTCAAA
Organism: Pinus taeda; assembly: GCA_000404065.3. Classification (NCBI taxonomy): domain Eukaryota; kingdom Viridiplantae; phylum Streptophyta; class Pinopsida; order Pinales; family Pinaceae; genus Pinus; species Pinus taeda. The sequence goes on from APFE031188115.1 coordinate 32,584, forward strand.
TCCCAATGGATAATCTCCTTTGAAACCTCTATGTTTATAGAAAAATTTGAAGTTATTTTGTGTTCTGTGAGATTGAATGAAATTAGGTTGACTGTGTCAAATTTTGTCTTTTAATTGTTTCTCGTGAATTCTGAGTGTGTTGAGTAGATGGGGAGGAAGACCAAGGATGCAATGGTGTGAAGATTGAATTTGGACCATTAGATCTTGGCTGAGATAGATCTACGGTGTTCGGTGAGGAATTTACTCAATAGTTAACGAGTAGAAGCAGGTTGGAGAAACCCATAAGTGGATTTCAGGTAGAGGAAAGGTCGTAAATGATAATTCCCCATTGGCTCTAATTCCAAACACACAGTGACACATAACTGTGACGCGAGAGAGGAAAAACTATTTTCGAGTGGATTTGGAGTGTGCAATTTAATTAGCCAAAATACATGTGAGCCGTTAGATTTTGTGGAGTGAAATCAATGGTTGATAGATGTGGAGCAAATTTCAAAGTCAGGAAGTGGTATGATCGTCGGATCTTGAATCGATCAATGGTGAAGAAATGTCGACACATTCTCAAAAGGATGGATTTCAAACATTATTTAATAGTGGTTTATGTTACTGTAGGGCCCGGATTAGTGGAAGTTTAGCAGAACTCTGCAAATTTTGGAAGGTTTTACTAACCTAGCAGAAGCTCTAAAGTTGTGAGTGGATGACAGAGAGCCCATTGGACCAACAATTACACCCGCAACCAGAGGTAGAAGACATAATCTCACAATTTGGGAGATTAACACTCCTACCTGTACCCAAACCGCCATCATCTCCTCATTGGTTCATAAAACAAAGGATGAGCTATTCTCTTCTCACATTGACTTGGGTTGGCCAAAAATTTCACACAGAAATCATAGGACTATTTTTGGGCTATTTGCAGGGTTATTGACTAGTGTTTACTGTGGATTAACTCTTATTATTTGAATACATTTTTCAGGAAGTTATTATGATCTTCTAAGGCTGCATCTCCTGGCATGAAAATCGAGGCAATTAGAGCAGGTTGACTTGCATTGACCATGGATCCTTCGCCCGCAATGTTTACCAAGTTTTACCAAGAATTTTAGGAATTTTTTGGGTTGTTTGACTATCTTTGGAGGCCAAGTTGATTGGGTTTGATCGAGCTCATTTGGAAGACATTTTTTGCTGGTTTGACCAATGTTGACTTTTTGGTTAGGGCATCTTGTTGACTGTTGTTTGACTAAACTATTTTGACAGTGATTGGGCAAGTAAATTTTGTATGATGTACTCTCTCCCTCTATTGAACTATTGAAGAATAGTAAGAAGATTTGATCAAAGGGTTTCCCCACATTGGGGTTTTTCCATGATAACCTTCAAAGATTATGTCCTCTTGTCTTGGCTTTTCTTCTGCTTATTATTTATGTTCTGTCTGCACTTATTATCAATGTTATTGTGATTGGTATTCTTGAAATTGATATTGCACTAGTAAGAAAATTGAATTAAATTTCTCTAAAGCATAGAACATAGCATTGTTATCTAATATTAACATGGTATTAGAGTTAAGGTGAAGAAAAAACCCAAGCTATAATGAAGCCAAACAATCACTAAAGGAAGTTGTTGGACAAGGTCTTGGAATTAGTCCCAAATACGACTACATGTTTGTTCAAATTCGAGGACAAGCTCAAGGAAAAATCTGACTATGATGCATGGAAGATGATCTTGGATTTGACTTTGTAAGAGAATGATGACATGGACTATGTCAAGGGAAGAATAACTGAGCCTCCTTCAAATGAAACCGAAGTTGTTCAAACAAAGTACAAGAAATGTGAAACAAAAGCTAAGAATAATATTATTGATTCTATTCATAAGCCTTTGGTTGCATATATTTCTGATTTAGAAACATCTAATGAGATGTATGAAATATTGGTTGTAATGTTCAAAGAGAACAATGCAAATAAAATTCTCTTTCTCAAGAACAAGTTGAAAGACATCAAGATGGATAGAGGAGAATCCATCCAATCCGACTTCATGAGAATCACCGAGATCAAGAATGATCTATTATCTATTGGAGAAGTCATTGGTAACAAGGAAATCTCTCTTATTTCTATTGGGGGCCTCACAAGAGACTAGGATGTGTTCAACACTACCATCCTTAACAATGATAGGATTCGGATATATGAGGAACTATTGATGAGATGCACTTAAGAATAAAGAAGGATGATGGAAAAAGACAAGCCCTCAAATGGAAATAATCCTACTGCGTTCTCTGCTCATTCTAGAAGAAGGAACAATGTTGGTCCAAGGTATCAAGGACAAGGGTTCAAGAAGGGATTCAAAAAAGGAATAAAAGGAAGGTTCTTCAATTTTAATAGCTTTGGCCACTTCCCTAGAGAGTTTCCTCATAAGAAGGATACTCTACGAGATGATGACAACAATAACAAAAAAAAGATTCAAGAGAAATGGAAATCAAAGGAACAACAAGTTCAATAAAAAAGGGAAGAGGAATGCACCTACTACTCGAAATGGAGGTGGTCATACTCCCAAGAAAATGAATTTTATCTTATTTTTTCCCTCTCCACCACTTGTCCTCAAGATATATTGGACCATTGGTTGACTGATAGTTGTACCTCAAGGCACCTCAATAGGTATAAAGAAGCTCTCTAACAATTATGGAGATCATACTTGGGGACAATTCCATCTATCCCATGAAAGGAATTGGGGCCATTACTCTTCACTTAAATCAAGGTCAAACCCTTGAGCTACAAGAAGTGCTATATGTACCTAGCTTGAAAAAGAACTTGGTTTCTACTATTGAAATGGAAGATAAAGGTTTTAAGATGTCATTTGTTGATGGGAAGGTTCATCTTTTGGCAAAGGAATCTAAAAGATGCATTCACTCGAGGATTCAGGGTTGAAGTTCTTTATGAGGTTGGAGGAAATCTGTTGGGAGCTATTATTTGTGACACTTCTCTTTAATTTGAATTATGACACTGAATATTTTTTCGCCTTCATTTTAAATCCTTACCCAATGTAAGTAAGATGGTCTCAGGGATGTCCAAATTCAACTTGAATCATGAAGGTTTTTGTTAGGCATGTGGAGCTGGAAAAAATACAAGGGGGAAATTCCGCTGAAGTGAGAGTTAGACCACTAATATTCTTCAATTGATCCATTATGATTTATCAGGTATGATGTATGTTACATATTTGGGTGGATATTTCTATAAGGCTATTTTTATGGATGACTTCTCTCACAAGGCATGGATATATTTCTTAAAGAAGAAGAATGAAGCATTCAAATGGTTCCTCTCCTTCACAGCCTTGGTCGAGAATCAAACAGGAAAGAAGATCAAAGTTCTACAGACTGAAAATGGGATCGAATATGAGTCTAATGAATTCAAAGACTATTATAGAGTATTTGGCATTAAGGGGGAGAATACAACCACTTATACTCCCGAAAAAATGGTGTTTCCAAAAGGAAGAATTGTACTTTCATCGAAGCTACCTGGGCTATGCTTCATGATCAAGGCCTTCCAAAGTTATTATTGGGAGAGGATGCCAACACCACTGTGTATGTCCAAAACCAATTCCCACTTGAAGCTTTGGACTTCAAGACACCCAAAGAAGTATTCACTAGTGAGAAGCATAATGTTTCTCATTTTAGAATTTTTGGATGCCGTGTATATTTTCATGTACCGAAAGAGAAAAGAAAAAAACTAGATGCATATGGGAAGAAAGGAACATTCATGGGCTACAATGAAACTTTTAAGGTTTATAGAATCTATGTTCCTCATAAAAGGGAAGTTGAATTAATTCACGATGTCACTTTCGATGAAGATTCCACACTTCAAAATATTCAAGATCTTCCTATTCCTAAGAAGGCAAATGATGATGGTGATGCAGAAAAGTAGGAAGAATCTTAGTGCAATGTACCAATGGCCAATGTTGAAGGACTAATGGATACTATAGATCCTCCTCCTTTTGAGCCCTCTATTACAAGAAAGAGGCCTTTGTGTCTTAAGGATACTCTTGAATATTCCTAGAAGCACATTTCACCAAGGGGGACATTTCATGAAAGGAAGAAGTTGAATAGGTAACAAGGGTACTTAGCTGCCATGAGTATTATTATACAATATAAGCCTTGTACATTCAAAGAAGTCATGAAGAAATAGGTTTGGAAGGATGTGATGAATTAAGAGTATGCATCGATCATGAAGAACGATGTATGGGGTGTGGTTCCTAGACCCAATGATAAGTTGGTGGTCACTTCGAAATGGCTCTATGAAATCAAACACGGATTTGATGAGAGTGCTGAGAAATTCAAGGCCAAATTTGTAGCTCAAGGCTTCTATCAAAAGGAATGAGTAGACTATGATGAGATATTCACACCAGTTTCCTGATATACCACCATCAATTCAGTCATAGCCCTTGTAGCCTCGCAAGGATGGAACCTTCAGCAGATGGATGTCAAAACTTCCCTCTTACATATTTCACTTAAGGAGGAAGTATAAGTGGAACAACATGAGGGGTTTGAAATTCAATATCATGAGACACATGTATGCAAGTTGAAGAAAGCCCTATATAGATTGAAGCAAGACCCTAGGGCTTGGTATGAGAGGATCGATAACTATCTTACGAAGTTGTGGTTTACAAGAAGCAATGTTGACATGAACCTATACTTCAAGGTTGAAAAGGACAAACCTCTCATTGTGGCCCTTTATGTGGATGATCTCTTTCTAACAGGTGATGAACCTCTCATTCATCAATGTGAGAGGGAGTTGGCTCCTAAGTTAAAGATGAAGGACCTAGGAGTGATGCATTATTACCTAGGGTTAGAGGTCTTGCAAAATCCAGGTGAGATTTTCTTTTATCAAGCAAAATATATTGTGAAACTACTTGAGATATGTGGGATGGTGGACTACAAGTCTGTAACTACTCTGATGGAACTCAACATGAAGAAGCTATATGGAAGTGTTGTTTGGCCCAAATTGGTGAACCCTACCAAGTATCATCAACTTGTCAGGGCATTGATGTTCTTGGTCAACTCCCGTCATGACATATGCTTCGATGTGAACAAGTTGAGTCGATATATGGTCGATCCTCATCACATTCATTGCATTACTACAAAGAATCTCTTAAGATATCTTTGAGGCACTATACACTATGGTCTGAGATAGACTACCAAAAATTTGAGGCTACATGGATATTCAGATGTTGAGTCGGTGGGCAATGTGGTGGATCATAAGAGCATGTATGGGTGTTTCTCCTCTTTGGGGTCTCCTTCTATATTTTGGATGAGAAGGAAGTAGAAAGTGATTGTGCTAAGCACCCTCAAGGTCAAACACATTACTACAAGTCTGGTTGAGGAAGCTCTTCAGTGAGTTATTTGAGCATGTTCTAGACACGACCATGATCCTATGATTCAACCAAAGTGGGATTAATTTATTAGAGAATCATGTGTTCCACAACCTCTCCAAGCACATTGATATAAGGTACCACTTTATCGAGGATATGTTACAAAGGGGAGTAGTTGGGTTCCAACACATCACGACAAATGAGTAGGTTGTTGACATTATCATGAAGCGTCTCGGGAAGGTCAAATTCTTATTCCTATGAGAGATACTTGGAGTCGTGGAACAAACCTCTTATGAGGGTCCTATATGAGTTGGAAAAAGATATCTGGGAGCTCCTAGGGGTGTGGGGTACTTTTTGGAGCTAGTTATGAGTGACCATAGGGTGAGTAGTTCACTTTCTCCTAATGGTGCGCTAGATACGGGGTGGTTGTTCACCTTCCCCTGTGATAACTTATTATTGTTGACATGTGTGTAGGGTGAGTGGTTCATCTTCCCCTCTCTAGACTCATGCATGTAGAGAGAGTCCTTCCCCTACAGTTGACATATGCATAGGATGACTAGTTGACCTTCTCCTATGGCATATGAGCAAGATGAGTGGTTCACCTTCTCCTACTAATGCCTTGACACACATCCTACCCATAGAATCTAGGACTTATGGGAAGTACCTCTCATTTGGCCAATGAATTGGGAAAATTTAGTTAGGGACCATAGCACTACCAATCGATGCATCATGTACTATCATACTCCCTATCACTAGGATGCAGGGTGTTCAACAACTTGATCTGGGATCAAGGACTAACTTTAGTAAGTGGAGAGTGGTATGATACAATCTCAATCACTTCTTCTTCATTATTTCTTCATTGTTCAATAGAGTAGAGTAGAGAAGGAATTTCGGAGATGGTTCAGATTGACAGATGGTTGGGCGGGTGGATTTCTCCCTAGTTGAGAGGGAGTGTTAAAATTGGGAACTAGGGCCAAACTCCATCTTGGACAACTCATATGATGGATATGATATTTTTATTGGATTCCTCTTTCTGAGAGGTGCAAGATTTATCTAAAGATAATCTTTTTTGGATGAGTAAAAGTGATATTTTGAATTTAATTCTCACATGCACAAATTGTCAAGGTCAGCCAAAAATCCAATGTAGGCTCATGAAAACCAATGGATGTGTTTCCACCCCTCATATAATTGTATAAATAAGATAGAAATTCTCCTCATTTGGATCATCACTCAACTCATATTTCTCTCTCCTCTCCTCATTGGGTCATATAAAAAAGGAGCAAATCTTCTCTTCTCACATTGACTTGGGTTGACCAAAAATTTCGCACAGAAATCGCAGGAGTGCTTTTGGGCTATTTGTGGGGGCATTGACCAGCATTGAACGAGGTTAAACTCATGTTATTTGACTACTTTTTCCAAGGAGTTAGTCTGATATTCTAATGACACATCTCTTGGCACAAAAAATGAGGCAATTAAAGTAGGTTGACCTGTGTTGACCGCAGCATTGACTATGCATTGACCAAGTTTGACCAAGAATTTCAGGACTATTTTGGGTCAATTTCAACTATCTTTGGAGGGCGAGTTGACTAGGTTTTAACAAGCTCATTTGGAGGATATTTTATGTTAGGTTGACCAACATTGACTTTCTGGTTAGTGCATCTTATTGACTGTTACTTGACTAGACTGATTTGACAGTGATTGGGAAAATAAAGTTTGTATGATGTACTCTCTCTCTTTGCTAAACTATTGAAGAATAATAAGAATATTTGATGAAAGGTTTTCCCCACTTTGGGGTTTTCCCTCACATCCACCAAATATTTTTTCCTACTATCTTGGCTTGTCTTATGCTTATTGTTTGTGTTTTTATGAAACCAGCTCACAAAAATATAGAAAAGATAGATCAGCGACTTAAAAATTAGCCTCTTTGAGGGGGAAACTTCCTTTACATTACACAAATGAAAAATTCTTGGATGATACAAATGAAAATACCTCTTTTCTATACATAGGAGTCTAAGGGGTCCCAATACAATTAGAGCCTACATAAGAATAATATCATAGGGGAACATCAATAACAATAGTAGGCTTCTATGGGGCATAATAATAAGAACTTGGGAACTATATGGACACGGTAATACAATAAGGGGGTTGCACTAATAACAATAAGGGCTTACACTAGTAGTATACAGACCTAACATGACCCTCTCCTTCAAAAAGTGGTGTCCTCAATGCTTGAGTAGTTCTGGATCCTTCTGTATAAAATTTTGACCCTAACATGTGGAATCTTCAGCGGTAAGTTCTTCCACTTAATGAGATACTCTAAAATTTATTGATTTCTTAGCTATTGGTTTCTTGTTTTTGTGTCTTCTTCAGGTTCCAATATGATTTTTCCTTCCTTGTAAAGTTCTAGAAATATTATTTGAACTAAGATATTCTCACCTATAACCTTGTTTAAGCATGAAACGTGGAAAACTGGGTGCACTTGAGAAGATGCAGGAAGCTCCAATTTGTATGCCATAGTACCAATATTTTGTAACACGTTATACAAACCATAATAATTTGGTGATAATTTATTATCCTTCTTAGATTGCTTGAGGGAAATTTGTGTGTATGGTTGTAGTTGTAGAAATACCCAGTCACCTACATCAAAACTTCTTTTGTTGCGATGTTGATATGCCTGTTGTTTCATTCTATGTTGCACCAAAGTGAGGTTATCCTTTAATAGTTTGAGAACTTATTGTTGATGCTCGATGTGATCTTCCACTTCTTGACCCTTAGAATTTTCTTTTAAAGATGATGTGATGGAGGGTTAATGATAAGATGAGCTATGGGCTAACTGAGTACCCAAATATTCCACTTCTTGTACTCCAAAGAAACATTTAGAGCTTTTTGCATATGTGTTTCTCCTCCAATAGTTTGAGCACCCTATCAACATGTTGAACATGATCCTTCCAAGACTTATTGTAGACTATTATATCATCAAAAAATACTAACACAAATTTTCTAATCAAGCATTTGAAAATGGAATTCATTAAACCTTGAAATGTAGAAGGAACATTGGTAAGGCCAAAAGGCATGACAAAAAATTCATAATGACCCTCATGAGTTCTAAATGTTTTTTTTGGAATGTATTAAGTCTTCATTATGTTTTGATGATATAGTGAATGAAGATCCAACTTAGTGAAGTAAATTGTAATATCCCTCCCTTTAATAATAACAATAAATAATAAATAATAAAAATAATAATATAATAATAATATAAATAATAAATCATAATCATAAATAATAATAAATAATATTTTAATATATAATATTATTTTTATTGTTTATTTTTATTATTAAAGGGAGGCATATTACATAAATTGTTCCATGTAATTCATCCAATAATTCATCAATGACAAGAATGGGAAATTTATCTTTAATAGTAAGCTTGTTAAGCTCCTTATAATTCAGATGCATGTGCCATGATCCATCCTTTTTGTTTACCAATACAATTGGAGAAGAGAAATAACTTTGACTAGGTTGAATTATACCAACCTCTAGCATTTGTGCAACCATATGTTCAATTTCACTCTTTTGGGCATATGGATATTTGTAAGGCTTGATGTTTGGGGTAACAATTCCTGGAATCAAATGAATAACATGATCATAATCACAAATAGGTGGGAGGAATTAGGGAGTCTCAAATACCTTGGAATGATTGTCCAAAGCATTTTCAGGATCTGTTGAAATAGATGATTTCGATGTGGGAACCTCTAGTGAACATAATTTTGTAATTATGCCCCATTTTTCTTTAGTTAGAAGCTTTGCCATGTTGTTAGAGCTGATTATCTTTCCTGGTTTCCCTCTGATACCCCTTAATTCAACTTCCTTTCCTTCCCAAAAAATTTCAGGAAACGTTCTTGAAAATTAAATGTTATCATACCCAAAAATTGTAGACATTAGACTCCTAGTACAACATCTGTACCAACCATTGGAATGGAAATCATTAGATTATTCAGAACATATTCTCCCATGGATAACTTGATATTATCGCACTTTCAAGAGAAATTTATGGTTCCTCCATTTGCAACCATTACTTGACACTGTAGTGCTGGATATAGGAAGCAATTCAATTCCTTGGCTATTTTACAATGAATAAAGTTATGGGTACTACCCAAATAAACAAGCAATATTACCTTTTTCTTCTTGACATGTCCTTCTATCTTGAGAATTTGAGGAGTGGTAATTCTTGTCAATGCATTACAAGATATGGTCAGATTCATTTCTTCTTTCCCTGAGATTGGTTCTTGGTGTATATCCTCTTCTTTTGATGTTTCATGTTCCTTTTATTGCTCCTCTTCCCCATCTATGTAAATTAATTTCTTATCATCACACTTATGACCTTTACTGTATTTTCTGTCACAGTTGTAACAAAGCACTTTTTCTCTTTTTTCTTCCAATTGTTGTGGTGTCAACCTTGTAGGTGGTGAAATGCTAGGAGAGACAACACTTCCATATTTATAGTTGTTAGTGGTAGGCTTCCTTGTTGCCATAATTTTTCTTCCTATTTTTCTTGCCAACCTGAATGATTTCTCCAATGAATCAAGTTCCGAAAGGTGAAGTTCATGTTGGTTGTTATCTTTTAAAGTCCATATAAAGACTTCAATCCTATGCTCTTCTAGAATATCTTTTACCCTTATATTTAATTTTTGGAAGTCGTCAATATGTTCCATCATTGAACCCTTTTGTTTGAGATTTATCATGGTGTTTCTCTTTGTATCCTCAAAATGTTCTATCATTTCCTCCATTAAAATTGTCCAGGTGATAGCTGTTTTTAAAGAACAAAGCCCTTAATACCATAAAAATTGATTCAGTTCTAAATATAAAGATATGATACGTACCTTTTGCAACAGTTGCACGTCATGTAGATCAAAATATTTCTCCATCTGTAGTATCCATGTTATGGGATCCTTGCCATCAAACTTCCTCATATCAATCTTTGGAATATGGCGGGTCTTCAATCCAATGTTATATTCTACGAAATCATGATTAACATTTATTTTTTTCTAATAATGAGTTTCCTCTACTACCTTTTCATCATTAGGAGACCTTTCTTGTAGTGGTTTTGTCCCACCTTCCTTCAATCCTTCCATGTATTTCTTCAAATGTTCCATGCCTTTCTTCAAATCTGCTTCCATGGCACATATAAATCTATTTATCTTAGCTTTTATCACATTCTTCAAATCATCCATCCAATTTTGCTTACTAGGTGTTTCTATTTTCTTGATTCGAGTCATTATTTTTATTGCTTTTGGGAGTTCAATATTTAAATGACTATAACTTTGCAATTTTAGATCTTAAAGTTCTTCAATATCTGCCTGTGGTAGACCTTTGAGTCCTCTTTCTAACCCCACCAGTCTAAGTCCTCTTTCAGTAGAGAAAACTTTTATGAAGTGTCACGTGTCACTATTTTGACCTTTAGACCTGAAAACAACATATAGAAAACTACATTCTGTCCTCTTTTTGTAACTTCTTACGAAATTTCAATCTGATGCTCAGATAGAAAGTTATGATGATTTTCCAAAGGTACATGTTTGGGATGTAATTCGGGAGCCTGCAAAAACCATAAATATCTTGGACTGTATTGCTAAAAATATAGTAAAAAAAGATTTGAAATTTGGGCCCAAGCTTCAACAATATTTCAACTCAAATAGGTTTTAATTTCAGAGTCTAAACCTTCGTAGAAAAAAATTTATAGCGAAAATTCCATGATAACCTATTTCAGATGGAATTTTGGAGCTTACAAAAACCCTAAATTCCTCATATCATATCTCCTAAAATATAGCAAAATAAGATCCAAAATTTAGACCCAAGGTTCAGAATGATTTCAACTCAAATGGGTTTTTTTAGCTTCTGACACTTTGTAGTGAAAAAGTTATAGAAAAAATTTCACGATGACATGTTTGGAGTAGTAAAACCCTAGAATCCAAAGCTTTTGTACCAAATGTTATGAACCAACTCACAATAGATATAAAAATTAGATCAATGACTTAAAAATTAGCCGCTTCAAGGGGGAAACCTCCTTTACATTATAGAAATGAACAATTCTTGGATGATACAAATGACAAGACTTCCTTTCTATATATAGGAGTCTAAGGGGTCCCAATACAATGAGAGCCTACATAACAATAATATTGTAGGGGAAATAACAATAGTGGGCTTCGATGGGGAATAATAATAACAACATGGAGACTATATGGACACAATAATACAATAAGCGGGTTGCACTAGTAACAATAAGGGGTCGCACTAGTAGTATACCCACCTAACAGTGTTCTATCTATGTGCATTTACTATCAATGTTAATGTGATTACTAATCTAGAAATTGATGTTGGGCCAGTAAGAAAATTGAAGTAAATTTCTCTATCGCATAGAACATACCATTGTTATCTAAAATTAATAGTTTTCTTAATCATTCAAATTGATTGTACTCAATTACTAAAATTGCCACTTGTTATCCTATCTTACGTTCTCTATAAGAAGTATTATTATTTTTCTCTTTCCATTACCCAAGTTAATGTTGGTTCATATATCTGATAAGTTATTATGCTTTCAAGGCACATCTGAGCCTTCATTTCTCTTGCAAAAATATGTCTGACACATTTTTTTTTAAGTTAAAACTTCCCACAACATGGGCCATTTATTTCAGTAACTCTTTATGCTCTTCAATATTATGTTCCTTACACCCCTATACGAAACTGATCATCTCAGCACTACTCGAGATAGAGTGTTATTAAAATTAATGTGTCGTATATATTTTTATCACTTCTGATCAATCTATATATATATATATATATATATATATATATATATATATATATTGAAATATATATATATATATTTCAAATAGACAAACACAACTTTCTTAGGCTTAATACCCAACATTGATATGCAGACCAGATCATCCTTATTCACATGTTAAGTATATCATATCATCAAGGAGTTGGTTGTGCAACATTTCTAAACTACCTCTATACTTTGGCACATGTATGAATCATCTTTTCTCTCAATTCCAACATATATCTCTTTTTTTATGGTAATCAAATTCATATACTTTTGAAATTTTTGAGAACCTCCTAAAAGACTCCATTTATAGGTTTTCATCCTACTTTTGGGATAGACCGAGCTTATTGCATATAGTATATTTAGAATCTTAGTTATCCTTTTCTTCTAATTTTGACATGTAAAAATTAATTGGTAATAAAAAAAGGTTAATACTTTGTGCAAATTTGAACAATTACTATGTACTTGTCATATTGAATGTAACCATGTTAACACAAGGACAATGCAGGGAATCCTACATAAATGAGAGAAGTAGTTTGAAGATTAGCATTATCTATGTTGATGTCCACCTTTCATGATAATATGTACATAATTAATGGCAAGTTGCATCTTCAACATTAGCCTTCCAATAAAAACTTTAAAGAATTACATTTAGGAGAGTGAGTAATCTTGTAAGTTTCATATTCATATTATAACTTGCTCAACCACATTATAAAAATTTGATATTATTTATTTTGTTTTCCTCTTTTCTCGTAGGACACATATTATGTTTACATCAAAATCAATATTTACATTCATCAATAGTTATGTCAGTAAACATTATATGAAGGACATATGGTACTTCTCTACCTGCATAAATAAAGGGAAGATGCCACAAGAACATAGAAAAATGTCTCTCTCTTTCTGAAAAATAGTCATTCGGATTTAAATTTGAATAGTCAAATCCAAACTTTTAGAATGACTTATGTTATTTTGAGAATTTATTACATGTCAAGTGATTTCTCTACATAACTCTAGTTTCCATATCATAATTAAGTGACATGTCTTTAATTTTTTCAATACCCACAATCTAACATTTGAATCAATGCTTATAGAATAATTTCTATTTTCCCCTTCTTTGTCATATACAGTAATATTTTACAAGAAAATTTATCTGTCACAACTCACCTTGATCATTTATGTATTTTAGTTGCAAATTGTCCATAGGCTTTAGTATTGAACCTACCACCTTGTTATATTCACTTTTCCATTATGGTTATAAGATTGTAGTATTAAATTTATCATTTAAGTGACACATATGATGTCAATATGACTTCTCTTTTATCTATCCCTCAATTTACCAATTGAGTTATATAGCCACCAGTATAGGCTAAGTTTAGTTCAACTATTGTAGAACAATTTACTCTTGTCATGACTGTTAGGAAACACTTCTTGAAGACCACATTCCGTGCGCCTAAATTATTAATCTTACTTTCACTTACATCTAAACATGAAATTTTTTCTGCTGTAGTAACTATTCTTTATTGTTTTTCACTTTATAAAATCTACATGTCTCCTTTTCAATGACATGTAACCACCCTCATTTTTTCCTATTACATTCGAGAGTTGAACCTAAGGCTCTAATAACATCTATTGTGTCCCTCTTTTCCACCACGCATTTTTTCTTCCCTATTAATACTCCACCCAAAGTTATTGTAAATTAAACCCATCTCTCTTTCCTTTCATTACTTTAATTTTCCTTCTATAATGATCAACCCATTATCATAACTTTGTATTAAACAACCTTATACAATAAGTTATTGGTTTCAAACTTACTCCAGCTCTCGATTCCCTATGAGCATCAAGTAAGGGATCCCAACTGGCCTATCTAATATGGAATGGTTGTGACTATATTAAATCCTTCATTTTATATGTCTATTGGATAAACATACATGTCTTTATATGATAGCGAGGCATTATAATTTGGTCTAACCATCACATACCACCGAATACATTTATTCTTAATTATCTGTCAAAACTATTATGTTCGTAAGGATACCTCTACCTAGGTATTTACATAAGGTGTGTTGAATTACATTTGATTATGTCTAATAGGGTGTGCATATCCATGTACATTTAACATTTTACTCACCTATTCAAGTTCCAAACACCATTCATCTAACACACTAGGTTAACCCCAAGGTATCCTTGACTATAATTTGGAGGGATTCGTTGATAAATAATGTATTTATATGCCCCTTGAGATGGTTAGGGTTATCTTAATTATAATTTATGTTTAACCAAAGTTTTATGCATGAAATCATACACCTTCCAATCATCGTGCAATTCATTAAGTCAAGGTCGGTTTATGAGAAAGGGTTTATAAAACCTAGAGTGCTCTACATTATCCCTAGCATACGTGTATTTCGACCCATGTGATTGTTGGTACTTGACACATGGCCCTTCTCAAAAATCGAGCATTATTGAGTTGGAGGATTGGGCAACCAAGACATGCACACAAATCAAAAACTTCTATCTGAGTGGGCAACCAACAAAAATCACATTCCTTTCCTTAGAAACATCTAAGAGTAGAAAAGGTAGAAACATCTAAAAAACTAGGAAAGAAGGAAACATATCAATGTATTTTCTTTATCTAATAGTGTAATTGATTTTTATGCAATATCTTTTGTAATTACAAAATTAAAAATTAGGGGAATGTTTGCATTGTTTATAAAATGTTCATCTTTCCCTCATAATAAATGATGATATTGTTTCCAAAGTTGTTATGCTATCCTCTCTTCTTTCTTATGTGATTCCCTAAATCAGTTTCTGAGGATTTCAAGTATATAACCTGCTATTAGAGCATATGAACTTCGAAGCCATCCACCTCTCTCAAGAATTTTTTTTTAGGCTCATAGATTTCAATCCATTCAATGGATGAAAATCATGCCTCCTTGTCAAGAGCCCTCAGCTGTAGACTCACTAGTCCATGACTTAGCGATCGCTCTTCAAGAGCTAATTAAGTTGCAACAACAACGACACACTACGGAGAAATTGTATCTCGATACACACTTTTGTATTCCCAAATTCTCATGCCAAATGAATGGTGATGTTATCGATTCTTAGCTGTGCAGTCTCTTCAACTATTTCAAAACATGCCCAATAATGGAAAAGGAAATGAAAGTTCAAATTGCTAGTCTACAATTAGAAGGCCTAACACAAAAATGGTGGGATGCTCATCTAGAGAATATTTCCTTGGTTTTCAAACATGGAGATCCAATAGAGACCAAATTGACACCTATCACAACTTGGGATAACCTTTTCCATGCCTTAAGAGAACACTTCTATCCCCCAAGATATATCCAAAATATCCTTACCAAATGGTTAAAGATTTGACAACTACCAAACCAATCAATGCAAGCTTACATTCATGTCTTCTGCAAGTTGCACATTCAACTCCATACCTCAAATCCAGAAGGCGTAATAATTATCAAATTTAATTCTCATTTGCTAATGCTTTTTCTCTAAGAAGTTGATTTTTTTTATAATACTTCATTGGACAAGGCATTTGTTCAGGCCCTGGCTAGTGAACGAAAAGTGGATCCTCGAAGACAATCTCCTCAAGCCAAAAATGGTAAATTTCCATATGGTTCTCCTAATATAGCCTCTACCTCATCCTTCACACCTTACAATACCCCCTTATGTACATTTCATGATACCAACTCACATGCTTCTGTAGTTCGTAAATTACTGAAAAATATACACCCTAACAAGACTCTTATTATAGAGGTCGAGCAACCAAATTCCACTACCCCTCTTGCAATTATTTCTCTTTAAAACCCTACTGAAGTGGACCCCTCTCTCATCGTTGTGACTGCTATTGCAACAAACACCTCTGTTAACCCATAATTGTCAAATAAAATATGAGTTCGCCACTCTTATTCTCGATAATGGTAGTCAAAATAATCTTATGGTAGAGGACTTGGTTCAAAGCCTTTGCCTTCCCACCACTCCACACCCACACCCTTATCATCTCTATTAGGTCCAAAATTATGGTCCTTGTCTTACTATCTCCCAACAATTTTGTGTAACCCTTTTTATTGACCCTTTCTGTGATACTGTGATATGTGATGTTTCTCCTCTCGACTATGTCAATTCATTACTTGGAATTCCATACCAACAAACCCGACATGTTATTTATCATGCTAAATATAATCAATACCCACTTGCAACATGATGGTCACACCTATCTGCTCACATCCTTAGGTAGCACATAAACCCAACCTTCTCCTTGAAAAGCTCCCATTACAAGAGCCAATCTAAACAAATGTGTTTATTTGTGCTTGGTTCTCCTTGTCAAGCTAGACAACCTCACCAATTTTGGTCCCTCCTACAAATAGCTCCTCTACTCCAAGAATTTACAGATGTCTTCACCCAACCCATAGAGTTTCCTCCAAAACTCTCTCTTGAACACAAATTCAATCTTATTCATGGTGCTTTCTTACCCAATACCCCATCCTATCACCTTGCTCCTCGAGAGGCCACTCAGGTCGAACCCCAGATCGAACAATTGTTGACATCTGGTCATATTCATCCTTCATCCTCATCATGTGCATCTCCAGATTTTATTATTCCCAGAAAGGATTTTTCTGAATGATGCCTCGTGACAAACTATCGAGCGATTAATAAATCCATTGTTAAAAACCTCTACCCCCTACCCCACATTGAGGATTTGTTGGACCACCTACATGGGGCTTGTTTCTTCACAAAGATGGATTTGACTGCACACTACCATAAAGTTCGCATGCATGCATCTGACACATGGAAAACTACTTTGAAAACAAACTTTCGGCTATTTGAATGGTTGGTCATGCCATTTGGACTGACCAATGCACCAGCCACCTTTATGAGATTTATTAATGATTTTTTCAAGGAACACTTGGGAAAGTTTTTGGTCATTTACCTTGATGATATTTTGGTATTCAATAAATCTTGGGAAGACCATCTTCGACACGTTCACATCATACTTGAGTTATTGCAAACAAATCAAATTTAGGTCAAAGAGAATAAATACTATTTTGGACAAACCTTACTTCAATATTTTGGATTTATTATTAGCAACATAGTAGTTCACCTAAATCCCTCTCAGGTAGAGGATTTGGTATAATGGTGAAGACCATCCAATGCACATGACCTCAAAAGTTTCATTAGAGGTATTAAATTCTACAAAAAAACTGTCTCTTATTTCTCACAGTTGGCTTGCCACTTGAAACAATTGTCAAATCATGTAAAGTTTA
This sequence comes from Pinus taeda, assembly GCA_000404065.3. Classification (NCBI taxonomy): domain Eukaryota; kingdom Viridiplantae; phylum Streptophyta; class Pinopsida; order Pinales; family Pinaceae; genus Pinus; species Pinus taeda. The sequence continues at coordinate 50,026 of APFE031188115.1, forward strand.
TTTGGGATGTCAAATATGAACACCAGTTTTCTGAACTCAAGAATGCATTATGCTCAACCCCTATTCTTCACTTACCATGTATGAATCAACCATTTGAGATGGAAATTGATACCTCTCAATTTGCCATTGGGGTTGTTCTTAAACAAGGACACCACCCAATGGCATACCATTTTGAGGCTCTTGTGGATGCTAAGATCATATACAACACATATGACAAGTAATTATATAGTTTAGTGCAAGCTGTGAAGATGTGGTGCCATTACATTCTTGGGAAAGATACCATCCTCCATACATATCATCATCTACTAATATTTATCAACTCACAACACAATATTCAAGGGAAATATAATCTAAAGTGGGTTTATTACATTCAAAAAATTCATCTAGTGATTAAATTTAAGAATGGGATGACAAACAAAATGTTTTATTTGTTAAATCAACCACCTACTCAGTTCCTACTCATTCTAGAGGTGTGCTATGTTGCATATGATGCTTGGAAAGATATGCATGCAACGGATCTTGTCTTTAGGGATATATGGGAAGCTCTGCAGTAGCCTAGAGTCATCAACCAAACTCCCTTTCTTAATTATACCATTCATGATGGTTGGTTGTATAAACTTAACCAACTCTATGTACCGCAATCAGATGATCGTCTCCTTCTCATCCGTGAAACACATTCCTTTTCATGTGGAGGAAATTTTGGCATAGTCAAGACCATTCTCAATCTTCACAACCACTTCTATTGGCCTTCCATACCCAATCAAGTGGAAAAATTTATTTGTGCATGCTATCTTTGTTCACAAATTAAGCCCTCAAATTGTAAGCATGGTATGTATCGACCATTACCAATTTCCTTTCATCGTTGGAATTCCATTTACATGGACCTCTTAAGTGGTATTCATACTACTTTCCGCAAACATGAAGTTATTTCGGTAGTGGTATGTCATTTCTCCAAGATGGTTATATTTCTTCCTTGCCATAAGACTACCTCTGCTGCTTAGACCATGGATCTCTTCTTCCAACATGTGTGGCCAGACTTTGGTTTGCCAAGTAGCATTATTTATGATCGTGACTCTCATTTTCTTAGTACATTTTGGTGTACTCTTTGGTATTTTTTGGGTTGCCAACTTCGTTTCTCCACTACCTTTCACCCATAAATAGATGGACAAACCGAAGTTGTCAATCATACTTTAGTTTACTCCCTTCGCAGTTACTTGTCTAGAAACAAACAGTGGGATACATATTTTCGCATCATTAAATATAGTTACAATAAGGCCACACACTCCTCAACTGGTTTCTCACCCTTTGAGGTTTGTTTTAGGCTTCTTCCAAGTGAGACCTCTAATATGCCACTAAATATCACCCCTCCTGGGTCTACACATCAAAAATAGGAACAAAAATAAGATCAAAATTTCACACACTCCATATCTCAAAGCCAAACTCATGTAACTACTGCTTTACAGGTAGCCTAAGATCACGCCAAACAAAGGCATGAAAAGTAGCGAACACCTTTGTCTTTTCAACCCGCAGATCGTGTTTTTTTCTTCTTGGACAACCAACACTTCAAGGGTCACCACCATAAGCTTCACCCTCTACAATATGGCCCATATATTGTTCTAGAATGCATTGGTGACAATGAGTATCACTTGGACTTGCCTTCCCAGCTTGGCATCCACAATGTGCTTAATGTTAATAATCTCAAGCTCTTTATAATCTCAAGCTCTTTGAACCACCTATCCTTGAGGAATTTGTTACAGTTCGTCACCTGGTAGATAATATTTTAGACTTTCAGCCTCCTCTACTCAACGATACAATTCTTGACTCAAGGAAAAGGAATACATTACAGCAACCGTACTTATCATATCTAGTTGGTCGGAAGGGATACATGTCAGCACATGAAAAATGGATGACTACCAAAACATTGCAACACACTTTCCCTCATTTGGTGGAGGAAGCACGGACACTTCTTGTTCTAAATAGGGAGGAATTGGACAACCAAGATGGCAACAAAAATTAGAAAATTTCAACTAATTGGGAAACCAAGAAAAGCACACTCCTTTCCTTGGAAACATATAAGAGTAGAAAAGAAGAAAACATCTAAAAAAGTAGGAAAGAAGGAAACATCTCAATATAGTTTCTTTATCTCATTATGTATTTTATTTTTATGCAATATCTTTTGTAATTACAAAATTAAAAATAAGGATAATTTTTTCATTGTTTATAAAATGCTCATTTCTCCCTCATACTAAATGATGATATTGTTTCGAGAGATACTTTTTTATCCTCTTTTATTTGTTATGTGATTCTCTATTGTTCACAAGTTTCTACCCATCATCAACAACAAAGTTTTGTTTGGTATCAACCCTAACTTATCTATCCCACTGTAGGTGACACCATCTCTTCCTGGTGAGAGGTGGCTTCCTTGGCGCTTACCACCATATGATTACTTTTATGATTTCCTAACTAACTCGATAGTTTAACTAGTGTCTCGGGTATATCTATTTAGTCCTTCATCATTACCATAGTTTTTCCTAAGTAAGAGAATCAAAATCTGAGTTTTGTAATTACTTTTCTATGTGTATATTTGTAGAGGAAACTTTGTTGGAAAATGGTGGATGCTTTATGGAATTTAATCTCCTATAACCCTAACTCCCAACTCCACCTTTCTAGTTCAAATCTTATTACTCTTTCTTGTGGATGGTCCACCTATGTTTGGCCTCATTATCTTGCTTGAGACCATGGCACAAGTTTTTCCAGAGGATGGCTACTGAAGCATGCTTTGAATTATGCCAATAATATTGATTCCACCACCTAGAGGGAAATTCCTTTTCAAGTAGTTAGAGGTATTTTGGATTAATTCTTAGTTGACGAGGAGTGGTTTTCTGCTTTAAAAAAAAATCATTTCCCTTCTATTTAGATCACTAACTCATAAGGTTTGACAATATTTTTCTATTGAAGTATATATCTTATGCTAGGTTTACCACGAGAGCATACTATTGCAAGCTTAAGGGCTTCTAGTGTGCCCCTCTTTGTTCTTCTAGCCGCGCCACCAGTACTGCAGCGATTTTGTCCATTTACAACCATTATGTGGGTTACAGGTATGAACTATAGTGATTCCTCCACGGTAAAATGAGGTAATATGGTTGTGCTTTTACTTTTATTTGTAATTACATGATTTAGTTTCAGCCTCGAGTTCTCCTAACTATTCTATCGGATTTTGAACCCATCTTGTTGTAATAGAGGGTTGTAGTGTTAATATGTCGACTGCGTTTCCTCACACAGTGAGGTTATGAATTTCTCTTTGGATAGAATCCTATATAAGTTTCTAAAAGCATTTGCATATCATGACTAGTTAACTTCCCATTGCTTCCTCTCTGATGTTCCAAGGTACCAGTGATCAGGGAGGCTTAATTTCCTTTTCCCATTTGTACAAACCATGGGTAATTTCTTCTTATCTCTAATATTTGTTATTACAATTTTTCCAATATATTTTCTTAAGTATTCTCCTTACCTAATCCTTGGGGTTGAATTTGTCATGCACATAATTTCCCTCTCTATTCCCATGTATAAATGATTCCTTGATGGCTACTTGGAAACTTTTATTCCTTGCTCGTGCTACAACAGTTCGGTTCCTTCATGCTTAGATACCATACCATTTGTTACCTACCACAGAAATTGGAGTTTCAATATGGGGCGTAATCCACCAATCTCATATATAGCACAGTGGTTTAAGCCATTTTTGTAATGTAGTGTTTGAGTACTACTCCCTTTTTTTTGGGGGGATGAATCGATTCAGTTCACCACTGATTTGTAGTTATGGATTTGATTTTTCAAATTTGTATCATTATTTTTAGAGTAAATCCATATCTAATATGGCACCTGACTAAAGGTGTCGTCATTATTCCTAATTCACTCACATTGTGGTTGTTACTTTCATGTTGGATTTTCTTTCTTAATAATGGGTCGTTTAAGAGAGAGAGAGAGAGAGAGAGAGAGAGAGAGAGAGATACACTCGGAAATTTTCTGTAATTTCTAAATTGGACTAGATGAAATTTCATTAAAAAAAAAAAAAAAACTAAAGTCACTTCCTCTGTGGAATATGTGTTATAAACACAGAAATATATTTAAATCTATGTGTCTACCATGTTGTTGTGATTTTTCTAGATTCACGGTGACTACTTCATAATCTAACAGTATAATATTTCATACCATTAATAATTGATGAATTAGTAATTTGGCAAAGAACACAGTTGAATGAACTTTTAATGATTTCTTTCTCAATCAGAGATAATGCTTTATTCCTCTCCTGGATATAGAATATCCTCCATGATTCCAACTAATTATGCCTTTGATTAATTCCAGGAATTTTGTTCCTTAGTTCCTTTATGTTTATTAAAATTTCTAGTACGCAATCCTCTTCACCTTTGCTTGGAGCTGTTATCTCTATATACAAATTGATATCAACTATAGGAGTGAGTAATCACCTTGTTCTTTGTTCTTTCAAATCATATCTTTTTGTAATAACAACTTCCATTTTTACAATCTATTTATGTATATTCTTGTATCTTACTTGCTACTTCACAGAAGGTGTACTTTTCTACTTACTTTATATTTATTTGAGATGGACTAAAAGAAAACCTATCTTCTATACTTATTAACATATTGAACTAATTAAATGTATTCACTTTATTACTGCTTAGTTCAATGTATGCATTAAAGCATTGTTACTCGTATTCTTTAAAAGTTACTGAGTGTAATATTCAATACTTAGTGAGAGGCAATATGGTTGAGTGTCTGTTGTTTGTGGCTGATCATTTTCATGTTGTACAAGTTTACTGTATTTATTTCTTTAGCATATTAAGTATTACTATTACTTAAGCCTTTCAGCACCACCATAATTAACTCAAATCAATATTTTTATAATTCCATTTCCAATATGCCCAATTTATACGATCTTCTCCATGCTTCTTTAGCTAATTATCCCTATACACATTTTGTCCCCTTATGGTATCGTTGGGTTTCCTATCTAATATACTCTTCTCCGGTGAGAGGATTGATTCCTTATATTATATATATATATATATATTACACACATTATCACACTACACACTTCACACACACACACCACACACACACACACACACACTCAACTACATACTTTTCACCCTTATTTTTTATTAATCCTTAATATTTCCATCCCCTTCTCGTATATTTAAATCAAATTCTCTATCTCTATTACTATACCTTTATGTATGTTGCAGTACAATGAAAATTACTCATGATTTAGCTAATATTTGTTTCACATTTCTAAAATCCTAACACCCAATACATTGTCAAATTCACCATGAATATTTAGAAGAAAGTACAAATTAGCATGAGAAAATTCCATCTGAAACAAGTTTTCAATTTATGTTTTAACTTTTGAATTTCTCTCCTGAATCTAAGGGAAAGTGTCAACATTTGAAAATAGCTTTGTTGGAAAAATCTCCACTAGTTTTTAGTTAGAGCATCCACAAGCTTTATTTTTGACATAGAGAAACAAAAAGGTTTGAATAATGGGTAAATGGAGAATACATATTAATAAACTCAAATAAGCAAATAAGATTTCATTTCAATCTGTTAAAATTAGATTTGAAACTTACCAATTAAGAATGCAGTTGCAAGACAACATATCATTTTGAATTTTGCAATTTCACTTAAAAACCAGGTAAAAGCTCATCAAAATCGCGAAAATACTCTTCAAAAATTTTGATAAATTCTACATGAAATAATGGAAACAATCATACTAATTTATAATTTACTTTAATTAACAATCACATTTTACTTTTGTACCAAATCGAGTTTATAACATAATTTTCCATGAAAATCCTTGAAATTGTATTTATATGGTGAAAAAATAAAAATACAAAATGTCTTCTTAGAATTACATGAACAAGTTGAAATGACATCCCAAAACACACTTCAGAATTCCTCCTTACACAACTTCAAAAGTCCGAGCAATTTCTAGGAAATATTTGACAAATTTTTTGTATAGCGGAAATTTTTTCTCTTAATTACATCAAAATGAGGCCTATATATAGGGACTCAAGACTAAATTCCCTATCCCTAAGCCATTAGTATTATTCAAAAAGCACTAGGAATTTTTTAGAAAATGACAGTTATCTTGTAACAAACTTCCTCTTGAACTTTCGAGAAAAATCTTCTAGTTGTAGGGTGGGTCCCCTTTAATTTGGTTGTAGTGGAATATATTTCTCTCTCTTGCTTATACATTGTGTGCTCTTCTCTCTCTTTCCTGGATTTTAGCTAGTATGCACACTACCTTGGTTTGGTTCCTGATGGTGTTGGCCTTGGTTGTAGCGATGCCAATGCCCATGGTTGAGGTGATGGTTGTTGTTTCTTTGAATGCATCGGAATTGAGCTTGCCTCTACCATTGACATCTGTGACAATAGTGTATATCCCCTTTCAATCCAATTTATTCAGATCTATCACGAATTTTCATTCCTTTCCCAAAGGGGTTTCACACTACCATGTATCCAAAATTTCCCTTCTAAGGTCATGATCATTTCATAGTCAGACTTTCCTAGCTCTTTGAAGGTGTTATTTAACATGAATAGAACTTAAAAATAGTTTTCATACACATCCACAATATATTTTCCTTGTGGTCAAAGGTCCTCTTTGTTGAAGCCTTTCTAATCTTACTTAGTATCATTGAGGCTCTTCATGGGTAATTATTTGGAATATAAATCTTCATTTCCATCAAATAACATTGGGAATTATTTCTTGAATAAATTTTCACATTGATTCTTAAAGTATTTCACTACATTTGAGAGTGCTTCTGCTTTCATTTGTACTAGTGCTACCAATTTCTACTTTCTCTTCATCTAGTTAGCTTTAGCAACCCATCATTGGGAATATGGTTAAGGAAATTTATAATCACTCTGGATTTAGTAGGGAAATATCTAATAATGTTCTTAATTGCATTCATTTCCTTATGGGTCATTATGGGAACTTATATCATATCTTACCTAAAATCCTTGTGATCCCAATGCTTGTTCACTATCATATCTCTTCTCTTAGATCAAATCTTGGTGATCCCAATGCTTGTTAAATACCTTCATGATCTTATCCCAAATTATTCTTTTAGCACCCTTGAAAGCAGATGTGTTTGGATGCTTCCTCATCAAAAATTCTAATTCAACGTCAAAATTTATTACCATAATCTTATGTCTACTACATCTCTATCTTATTTCTCTCAAGCTCTTCTTCCTTTTCATTTATTTCTTTCTCTCAACTTGAGAGTTGATCTTGTAGTTTCTTTGCATCCTTTGACGTTGTCAAGGATTCCACCTGCCCAATCAACACATCCATTGTTTTTTGAGATTGAAAGGTCTCATCTATCTTTTCCTTAATTCCTTGGATATGTGCCTCCAACAACATAATCTTGTCCTTGTATTCCTTATTCTTTATGAATACCTCATGCAACTTATTCTCCAAATCTTGGCTCTCTTTTTCTACCACTACTAACTCAAATGTTTGCACATGTTTTGCGTCCATAATTGTGAGTTTTCTTTTATATTAGGCTATCTCCTTGTCTTTCTCCTCCAACATGACCTTATATTGCTTAAAATCCCTAGGGAATGTAGCTAGGTGTGTAATTTTGACTTCTAGGGTTTTAATCTTTATCTTGTAGGTTTTGCAAACCATCCTTTAATGTTTCAATTAAGAACTAGCCTTATTATATAACCCTTGCAATTTCTTTGTTGTGGAATTTTTTCTATTCATTTTCTTATGCACCATGTGGGTTAATTCCATTTTTAATTCCACAATATCACTATATGGAATATGGTGCATGAGTAAGGACATTTTATGCACTTGATAACGTGACATATATCTAGTTATCTCCTCCTTTGACTACAACACTACCATATTTAATATCCATTTTCATTTTCCAATGCACTCTTATGCTACATTGGATGAAGTGGATGATTCCCTGCTATTTTAATGTTTCTCTTCCTATCGTTAGAGGCTTGTTTGGTTATTATTTGGAACTTCTCTACTACTCAAATGTGTCCACACTTGCTTACCCCACTAACTGTGCTACTTCAAATCTTGACATGATTGAATGCAATTGTTACATAGTGAAATCCTATCGTTCGATAAAGTTTTGAGTTGTTTTCCTATGACCTTGGTGTGTGGGATAGAATATTAAAGCATTGACACTATCAAACCAACAATCACAATGAAACTACTTTGCATAGTATAATATAAACAATAGTAAATATACTGCTGCATAAAGTTTAAACATTTTTTACAATTTTCAACCTCACTTCATTATATTAATCAAACTAAATAATACAATAATCTAGGGCTCTTGTACAAGGGATAATTTCCTTTAAATATCCACTAGTACAATAATACAAACTGGAACTTGGTGTCAATCCATCAATAACCAATCTACTCTCAACAAGATACTTTGACCATTTGGCTATCACATGCTCTCTTAGCTCCTCTTATTCGTACCTTGTACCTTCCCAATCCTTCAGATCCCTCTCTGTGGCATTGCCTCTATCAACAATCTAAGTCCATCTCGCCACTGAAACTTGATTATCAATATTCTCACTAGTTGTGCCTTAGTCCATCAAGGTCACAACACATCGAGACTCCTATTAAGTTGTTCACAACTCCATTTGTGAAGAACTCTCAATTTTCCCATTTTTTCTCCTTAGCTACTAAGGGACTTAAGCCCAATAATATCTTCATGCACTTCTACAATCAAGACCAACATACAGCACACACGGTTTCCACCTATCACTGCAAGATGTCCATCTCCCAAAATGAACATGGGCTAGGAGGATTTACCATCATATGCTGTAGAAGTCCTTCTCCACACACAAGTCTAGTTTTGCTCAGTTGCTCCTCTCACTCATGAAACTTTGAGCTCAATTGCTACCACTCTAGCAACCATCCAAATCCATGAAGATGGTGCATGTGAGCCTCCAACTTGGACACTATCACGCTGCCCTCCAACACACCATAAATCCCCAATCCATTTCCACACTTGGTCCACTCTCACTTTGCCCTTCAAAAAACCACGAGCAACCAATCCTTGCTATAACATATTCTCCTATTTAGGAAATTCAACTATTTAGGAGACCCCTCCTCTTCCATGTTAATGGTCCCCTCATATCTACCTGTCCAAGGACACCATCCACGAGAAAGTCACATCAACTCAATAGGATGACCAAATTTCCCTACAATTTTTTGCTACTCCTCTTGACATTTTGTAATGTTGATGATGAGCTACACCTATAGATGTCCTCAAAACTATTTTCTGAACTCATTTTATAACAACCTCATCCCTAGAAAACATTCAACATGAAATGATCATTACATGCTTCTTGAGTTGGATTTTATTGTTATCAAACTTGTGATATGGTTAGGGTTAACTTCAGTCCATGTCATCCATATTCCACACTCGAGCAAGCTTACTTACAGCTATGGCATCCCTCCAATAGACTCCACTTCCCTTTGTTTCTCCTAATGGCTAGTCTGTACTTGATTTCTATACCTTTCATCCCTTACATTAAGCTTCTAGAGATTCAACCTAAGTCTCCCAAGCTTTAGGTACACGTGGTTCTATTTCGGAGGTTCGTTGACACCTCAAACTACATTAAAATTAGTCCAAAATATTTTTGTAGCCCTTGGTCATTCCCACATACTATATTAGCCCTCAAAAAGTCACTATAAGAACTAGAACTTGTCGTCCTATCCTTTTCTTGAGGTCTATTCCTCCTTGCAGCCAAAACATAATCAAAATAATCACAAAATGCTCGTGCTCCTCTTTGCTTTGGTCTCATAGGGTTGCAGCCTTACTTCATATGCCATCGTTTGAATTTGTTGCACTTAGATGGCATATTCCATCCTTTGAAGATGAAGAGCCACAAACTCATGCTTTGAGAAGATCAATTCAAGAGAGAAGGTAGAAAGAAAGGTATTGTCCATGTGGTTTTTGTTCAAATTTTTCTTTATCTATTATTCATGATGATCCCAGAACTATCACAGAGGAAATGGATTTAGAGGGTGGAAAAGTTTATAAAGAGGCCATGGTTGATGAAATGGCACCTTTAAACAAAAATGACGATTGGAATCGGGTGGAGTTACTAGCTCGAAGGAAACCCAATAGAAGAAAATGGGTGTTTAAGAAGAAGACGAATGTAGAAGGCAAGGTGGAGAAATACAAAGCTTTGTTGGTAGAAAAATTTTGTTCTGAGGTGTCAGGAATTAATTTTGGTGATCATTTTTCTCATGTTGCGAAGTTATCTTCTACTAGATCACTTTTATCTGTTGTTGTTGCTTTTGATTTTGAGGTAGAATAGATAGACATGAAGACAACATTTCTCACGACGATTTGGAAGAAGAGATCTACATGAAATAACTTGAAGGCTTTGTGGTGAAGGGTAAGAATGAACTAGTATACAGGCTAAAAAAGTTTGTGTATAGGGTAAAATAGTGATCAAGGATATGGTATCAGAAAATTGATACATATATATGCGGACTTGGCTTCACCAAGAGCAAAGAGGATCACCGTGTATATTTTAAACTAATTGGTGACCATGTTATTTATTTGGTCTTGTATGTGGATGATATGTTGTTGATTGGAAATGACAAAGAAATTATCGAGGATTTGAAGACCCATTTATCCTCCAAATTTGACATGAAGGATCTTGGTTGTGTAAACCATATTTTAGGCATGGAAATTAAATGAGAGTAGGAAAAGAGGAAGCTTTGGTTAAACCATAAGAAGTATGCCGATACAATACCACAAAGGATTAATATGCGGGATGGTAAACCATTGAAGGTTCATATTCTTGTATGTGTAAAGTTATCTATTAAACAATGCCCGAATACAAAATAAGAGGAAGAGTACATGTATAGTGTTCCATATGCAAGTGAAATTGGTAGTCTAATGTATGAAATGGTTTGTACTAGACCACACATTGCACATGTAGTGGGAGTATTAAGGAGGTTTATGTCAAAACCAAGGAAGGAGCATTGGACAACAATGAAGCAGGTTTTCAAGTATTTGTGTGACACTAGTGATTGTGTTTTATGCTACCAAGGATGACGACGATCAGACAAATTTTTGGATAGTCGTTTCTTTGTTGAAGAAAATTGGGTTGTAGATATGGATCATAGAAGATCTATAAGTGGGTATATGTTTAACCTATTTGGAGGATAAATCATTTGGATGAGAAAGAGAGAGTTTGTAGTGGCATTTTCAACTACAGAGGCATAGTACATGACAACCACTCATGCAAGAAATGAAACACTTTGGTTGCAGATATTGTGTTCAAGTATGGGGTTAGTATGGCAAGCTATAAGGATAGCCACAATGCAATTTTCTTGGAAAAGAACCCTGCTTATCATTCAAACACAAAGAACATTGATGTTCAATATCAGTTTGTAAGGGATATGGTTGAGGACAAAAAGGTGTTGTTGGTAATGGTGGACACTTTGAAGAATGTTACATATGCATTGATAAAGTCTATGAGGACAAATGAGTTTTCTTGGTGTAGTAAAGCAATGGGCGTTGTAGAGCTCGACTAATGACTAAGCTCTCATGTGACCCACTGTGTGCAAAAGAAAACAACATGTGGGAGAATGATCGGTGTGTGTTATATTCTTTCAACAACTAGTCACGAGAAAAAAAGTTATACCCTATAATAGGTGGGCGAACCCATCTATGATTTTGTGCATGGTTTTTGCACATGGTGTTGGGCATGATAGTTTTCTTCCCATGGTACTTTATAGATCTCATCAAGCTAACTACGGTTATATTCTAATCCAAGGTTAATGGATTGGGGTTTATGAATGCTTTGACATGTATATATATGTATTGAAACATTGAAAGTAACATCATGAAAAATCAATCTTGTAGTGTGAGTTTTAGGATTGAGGGGAAAAGTTTTGTGTATATTTGTTTAATTTTCTTTCCATTGTATATTTATATCTTAAGAATTATTTTGCACATAATGTATAGGATTAATACCTTCAACAAGGAAGAGAAACTAAATGTTTGAGTCATACTATTAACTTAAATTTGGGAGCCAAATATTTAGATTGAATTCGTAAAGAAATTAATTTAAATCTAATGAGAAAATCTTCCAAAAACTCACCTTCAAATTTACAAAGTGCTTCTAGTTGACAGCATACATTTCATATTCATAGTCTTAAAAGACATGAAGGAGTATGTCTTAAAAGACATGAAGGAGTATTTTTAAAAACCCCTCCAAATTATGTGTAGAGGAAAATCACAATGATCTATATGAGTCTTCCCTAAGCCTATCAAAGTGATAGACCATCCTACACATCATACCTTAATCAATATCAATATTGTTACAATTTAATATAAACTGAAGAAGATGATGATAAGAAAAAATATTCTTCTTACCATTAAACTTAGTTTTTGATAAAATATTTACTACATGAATTGAATTAGTGGCAAGTGGAATTAGAGTGAAGCAACTCAAAATAGTTAGTTTAGAAGGAATCATTAAATATATAAAAATTTAAAAATTCAAGAATTCTAAAAATATGACTTATGGTTGGCCCTCTTTTAAGTGCAAAAAATATTGATGGGCAAATATGGCCTTATCAACATAGAGACTAGCTTGTGAGAGTCTCAAGTCAAACCCTTTTCTATTTGTGCTTTTGGTTGTGTCTCCTTCTATTGAGTCTAGTTACCCCCTTACTATCCACACTAACTTGTCATGTCTCTAATTTATAATCAACAAGAAGAGGAAATCTAACTTACCTTCATGTATTGCACCTCAAAGAAAGAAATCCTTAAGCTAAATTGAAGGCTCAACCACGCCACAACTAATATTTCTCCTATGTAAGGAGACTTAATAGATAAATTCTAAATGAAAAACCTATTCTAGGATGCAAGTAATAAAAAATCAAACCTAATATATCCTATCTTGATTAGGGCAAGATATAGATCTCATTTGAATAAAGGAAAAAATTATTGAAAGAATGAGAATTTAACGTATTTTCTTGTGTGATGAATATCATGCTTGTGAAAGGGTTCTAAAAAATGATATAATTATTACAAAACATGCTCTACTTGGAGATTTAAAATGATGAAAAATAAGTCATTAAAACTAGGAAATAGTTCACTTAATTCCAATGACAATTAAAATTATTCATTAAGAAATTTCTAAGTAAATAGTTACTCATAAATTTGATTATAGCATAAGAGAGAACTAAGAAATTAGTAATATATCAATGCATTAGAAGATCAAATAGCACATCTAATAAATAGCCATCTCCATATCTAAACTAAGTGCAAAATATGAAACAAAAAACATAGATTTTCCATTTTAAAAGAGTATTATTTCATTTGTGTAAAAAAAAAAAAAAAAAAAAAAATTAAATACTAATAAAACTTAAAACCCTTGCTTTGATTTTTACAAAGAATCTCCATTAGTCCTTTCAAGATCTTCAACTCTTCCCATCGAAAATAGATCTTCAATTGTGTAATCCAAACCTGTACAATGGAGATCAAATATTTAAAAGGAGAATTTCCAACCTCATATCTAAGCATTCATCTTCACCTAAATCTAAAATTATCTCTACTAAAGTGCTCATATTATGATCAAAGAGGATCCCCTACCTCATTGTCAAAACAATTATTTATAACTATAAAAAGAATATCCAAAATGAAGAATTGTTTGACAAAGTTTTGATCCATAACTTTGGAGCTCCAAATCCTCTTTTTCTTCTCCTTTGGATCCATCCTCATTACTTCAAATCCTTTGTTTCCTCTCCTTACAACAAAATCCTTGCAGAATAAATTAAAAAATAAATCAAATTGCACATCAAAATAGAAAATACCATATTGGAAAAAATTTCTCAAACTAAAATCTAATTAAATCAATAAAATGAAATGAAAGTTTTGTTTCCAAATGATGTATGTCCAAACCTCTTTGGCCCAAGAAGGTTGTCTTCAAACCAATTTGCAACAACAAGAGTTTTTGGCAAATGAAAATGCTTCAAATATATTCTAAATTGATATTTTGTTACAATTTCTTAGCCTTTACTTCTACATTATAGGCATAGTAAACCTTTAGTTTTATTTGATTTAATTCTTCCATATTGTTCTTCATTATTTTAGCATTCCAAAGTGACATCCTAAACCTCATTTGTTAGAACCTTCCAAAATATGAATTCCAAAATTGTAAAAATACTCAAAAATAT
>APFE031188115.1:64305-76407 GCA_000404065.3 Pinus taeda
AAAAAAAAATATCTCCCCTCAAAGATGCAAAAAGCCATCAAAGTGACATACCTATTGGTCCAAAGGTCATGTCTCTTCCTCCTCACCATCCCATCTCCATGAGGAAACATCCTAGCTCAAGTAAGAAAAGACAGGTGGAAAATGTAGAGAAAGGACTTTGGATGGGGCCAAGTCATCATGAAAACCAAATGTCCTCATCAAGTCTCCATCATCCATTAATAAACTATGGGTGTTATCACCAGCATCCTCTCAAGGACTATGCTCTAATATATTGCATCATCAAGCACAACTCAAGGAATTAGATGAGATCAATTGATCATGTATAGAAGAGTCATTGAAACATTAGAAGTGAAAAATATTCAACCCATAAGCTACATACCTAGACACATATATTCATCAAACTTCACACCACCCTATAGCTTTACACAAGTTTCCACATTTAGGAATGAGATATTTATGTGGTTTATGTGTTCCCAAGCTTCATGAAAAGAACAATTCCTATTCCATGCTTTAATCATCATGTGACTATGATGTGATATGGTCATGGTGTGGGCTTAATATGTAGTGTTATATTAGTTTACTATGTGATACAATAATTTCATGCATGATTATATTTATGGAGGTAGCCACTTCATTACTTGAGTTATCCTTTCCTTGGGAGTGCATTTTCCACCCTTTTCTTACATTTTTACATTTATTTGATTGCCTTTCCTTAAAATCTTCATTAAATTCTTTTAACACCACCTTAAAATGGGTTCTTCATTGGTAGTATGGGTTGGTATGTTTTCATAAGTCTATTTTACTTAGATATGCATGGGACTAGGATAACAACATCACATAAAAAGAGAAGAACTGAACTTATCTTGTATTTTAATCATAATTTATCCCTTCCTAGCTTTTTCAAATTTATACATTTGATACATACTCTTTATTTTTATTTTTTTTAGCCACACCATGCTCTTAGAACCTATTCTCATCCCATGAGAAAAGTAGTAAATCTATACAACCTACTGAAAACCAACTCAAAATATAGGGGGAAAAAGATGATGCATGCCATGTGTTAAATATGGAAGGAAGTGGTCAAACTATCTCAATCTAGGGATTCAATTTGTGTCCCTATTGGATAGTGAAATAAAATCCTTTACTAGTCACTATTAACTAGGAGATGAATCATGATCAAACAAAAACAAATTACAAGCATCATGATTCATTTTCCAACTTCAAAAGATAATTCTTATATGCCCCAATATATTAAATCAAAACACTACAACCACTAATGTACATCATTTGTGTTGAACCACCATTATCCATTGAGGAAACTCATCAAGTGAATAATCTTAGCATAATAGGACATTGAGGCATGAAAGGGGACGGAGAATGTTGATCATATCTCTACATTGAAAGGTAACATTTATAGCCTAGCTGGATATATGGATACTAAGAGAAAAAATCTCATATAGTCACACATGATATTCTCCTTTTCACTGATTTATCTAGATGATATTCCCTTTTTTACACAGGGGTATAAATGTGACAACTACTATATTCTATTTTCTAATGATGGTCCTAGATGAGACTTTGGTTCTATCAAAAGGGCCTTGTCTCTTTTCTAGAAGGATATAGGCAACCTCATTAACCATCAGAAATCAACAAGTAAGCTTATGTAAGGATAATTTTACAAATGGCCAATCTTTTTCCCATTTCAGTTAATTAACTTTGATGAATAACTCGAATGACAAAATAACATGAGACCCAATGATTATAAAAAAAATGATTACCTATGGGTAATAGAAAAGATAAAGAAAAGATTAAAGATATACATTTTTAAATAGCTTTCTAGGGCATGTAAATTAGTGCTCATCAAATCTCTCTTCTCAACTTTTCAATTTCCTTGTGGTGGACTCCAAAAGGGGTTCTAATATTTTGTTGCATATTTCTTAGATGGTCTCAAAAGATTTGGTGAATTGTTTCTCTAGGAGTAGGGTTTGGTGTGCTACTAAAGTATATTGGAAGTAGGTAGTATTTGGTGTGCCATCCAAGTACATTGGAAGGGTTTGGTGCTGCTAAACAAGTATTTTGGAAGTAGGTCATGTTTAGTGTGCTAGGCAAGTATATTGGAAGTAGGCAGTGTTTGGTGTAGTGTGCTATAGAAGTATTTGGAAGTAGGTATTTATACATTGTTCTCATATTTTCTTATATAGCAAGTATCTAATAGTTTATGAAGTAATGTAAAATAATCTCAAATTTCATTACTAATTAGTTTTAGCTAGGTATTTTGTTATGTTTACTTTTGAATAATAGTTCTAAATGAAAAATAGAATTGGATGTTTAGTTTTTATTTGCAATTTTTTTTAGCACAAGTTAAATTATTTTAAATGGAGGCATAAATAGAATGAGTAGTATTTTTCTACCTCTTATACTAAATGATGCACCTAAGAATTGCAAATTCAACACAGACTTCAAAGACCTAAAAATTACAACGTTCCCATATTATTAAAAATGAAGAAAATAGTGTGTTTTGTTTTATGTTTTTTTTGTGGTCATAAGTATATTTTTAAAGTTAATATAAAAGGCATTGCTTGTTTTTTAATGTAAATTATTAAATTTAGTTGAAATGAGAGGTTGTAGTCATGTAAGTTTTATTCTTTTTCTTTTTCGACCATATAAAATAGATTTCTTGATATGTTTATTATTTATCTTATAAAATGAGTTAGACACTTTTTAGTTGAATCTGTTTTTTGAATTTATGAATTTTTAAATTACAGATTTTACCTATTTTTTAGCTAAGTTCCTAGCATTGGGGATATATGGGGATTCAATTATTCTCATAAAGAATATTCGAGGACATTATTCCATTAAACAACCACATCTTATGGGCTAGCTTATGAACATCTCTTCCCTTAAAGATTCCTTTCATGAGATCCAATTCCAACATATCCATGAGGAATTCAACTCCACACTAGATCTTTTATCCAAACCAAACTTCAAGGAATCACCACCCCTCATGCACATTTCTCTACATATGGTTCATATCATCTATGTTGTTGGGTCTATGGCTGGCCCTTTTTAGATTTTATGTTTTCTATGTCTTTTCTTGTGAGGTGTTATATGCACATAGAAGATGGTGATAATTCTATGAAATAATGAGTTTTACTATCATGTGGGACTCCTGTTATATGTTTGTTTATTATGCCTTAGTAATGGCTGACATGATCCCTGGATGCCAGACTCAATAGATTACATGTATTGAGTTTAATATATAATACAAATCAGCCTTTTTTTCCTTCCTTAAAAAAAGGTTCCCAACATTAAGAAAGAATTATTAAAATGTGCAAGGCTTAAGTGTCATTATGTTTATATTTAGGAAAAAAAAATTAAGAAATAATTTAGTATTAAATTATGTAACCTAAATTTAACTTTTATTTTCTATTGCTCTGTATACTATCTTTATATCATCCAATATATTTTTTTAAGTATTTAATAAATGTATGATTTATTTCTTTACAGAAATATGTGGAATTGTAAATATATGCATTTTCTTTACTTTGGTTGTTACAAAATTATGTCTAATTTTTACTTTGGTTGTTACATAATTATGTTTAATTATAAATGTATAGACTTTTTTAAATTTTTTTACTTTAAAAATTTGCTATGTCATTTTCCATTACAATTTTGATTACATTTTTCCATTACAACTTTGATAAATTTGTTTATTTTGATTACATTTTCATATTACAATTTTGATAAATTTGTTTAAATTTGTTTAGTCAAAATCATATTGATTTAATTTACCCTTTTTTAAATAGTTAAATAGAAAAAAAAAAGATAAATTTGTTTATTTTGATTACATTTTCCTATTAAATTTTGATAAATTTGTTTAAATTTGTTTAGTCAAAATCATATTGATTTAATTTACCTTTTTTAAATAGTTAAATAGAAAAAGAAAATTAATGATCATTTTAAATAGAGCAAATATTAGGATTAGTATTGGTAGGGCTATATTGTGAAGGATGAACCTAAAAATTGCAGGTTGAACTGATATCAGTAGGATTGATATTCAATGATTATGGTTTGAATTATTGTAGGTTCTGATATTGGTTTGGATCAACCAAAAATGCTTCGAGAAACATACGCAATTGATTGCGTCACTGGCAAACCAATTGAGCAGGAGCATGGTTGCAGGTATCCAGGCAAGATACCAAAAAGGAAAAAGATACCGAAAAGGAAAAGGGTTCCCAACCAATTAACTGACGCCATTGATTGCCTCACTGGGAAGCCAGTGGACGCCCTTGATGATGCACCAGTGAGAGTAGGTGGAAATGTTACAGCCCAAATTCTCGAACAAATCCATGTCGACTCATCTGTTTGGTCGACTACGACCGTACCCTGCAGGATGGGTTCTCCACTTAACACAGTTCAGGGATATTCGTTGCCTAGTCTGGTCCCCAATTTGCCATTATCCTACGGCATACCGGTGCCTCTTCTGGAGATGGTGGGAAGATCACCCACTCCAGATTACTCAGAGCCAGAGCCACCTGTACCAGGATTGTCTCCATCAAGATCAGCAGAAACTCTGAGCAAGAGCAATGGGCAGTAATAGCCAGGCAAGAGACAAAGGAAAAAATAAAGGTTTAATAAGCCAAGGCTCTCCAGCTACAAAGGGTCTTCAGATAGCAACTATATGGTTTAAGGTTTTTTCTTCTCATTTTCCTAAGAGTCTATCTAATCAAAACATTCCTCGTTTGCGATAAAAATAGCAGCTTGTTAACATTGCAAATTTTGAAAGGTTGTAAGTTTCCAGCGCGATTTCTACAGCTATTGATGAGAAATCCTTTTCAAATTTTGTAAGGTTGTAAGTTTCCTACAATTTCTATAGTTATTGATGACAAATCCTTTTCGGTTACAGTCACTGTTTATTGTTATGTGTTTTAGTGTTATTGGTAGAAACTTTATATCCTTTCACTTCACATTGTATTTTTTTTTTCTGTTTATCAATGACAAACCAAATATCATTAGGTTTGTATATGTATTATTAAATGTATTAAATAATTGTTTAATAAAAAGTGGAATCTGTACTGAGTCGAATATATTTTGTTTAATAGAAGTTGGAACTGTACAAGTAGAGTGAAAACATAATGTGATCAACAAATAAATGGAGTAATAATTTAGAAGTTTAATATTGGTAATTGTTGTTTTCTAGAACAAGTTAATATACTAAAAATAATATATTTCAATTTTCTTCATTTTCACAATACTTTTTAGAATTTTCTATAATTGACACATCATCTCTATTATGAGCATTTTCAACACCTCCTTTCCTAGCAATACTTTTTATGTTTCTATTCTGTTTTGTTTGGAAACATATAACCTCATCAACAAAAACCCTCCCTGTTTTCTATGTTTTCAGACCTTTAAAGACCTGTTTTCTATGTTTTCAAACATTTAAAGATAGTGAACTAAGTTTATAGTATGTAATTGTTATTCATAAATAGTTTCTAGGATTAATTGAAAATGATAACATCACAATGTTTCACATTATTAATTAGGGGAACTTCCTTTTTTTCAAAAACAAGCTTTCTTATAAAAGAAGGCATGGAGAAGTGTCATTTATTGCAATTAGTATCATTCATTTATTCACTAGTTATTAGTTAAGGAATATTCTTTGGATATTTTTTTTATTATTCTATGCTACATAGCATCTTCAAACTATCTAGTTGTATGTCTTAAGGAAAATAAAGCTCTATTGTAACAAAATTCTAATTTGTATAAATATTAATCTTATTATTAATGCAAATGATGAATGTAGTACATTTCAATCAACGACACTTGCACAATGTGTAGTCCTCTTCTCAATGATCCATGTTGGGGTTGGGGGTAGTCCATTGATAGGTATATAGTTAGGAAAAACCTGTTATTGTTATAGTAAAATTAAGCACTTTAGTGAAAAGGCCAACAAGTTGACATGGATAAAGTGCAGCAATAGAGGTGTTAGTATTAACACCTTAGTAATTACAAAATTCATTATGGGTTAGGCTTCCTAGTAAATTAATGATTTGAAAACTCACTTAAAATAAAGAAATTACTTTTTTATTTTATCCAAAACCATACCTATGAGACATTAAATTCTGAAAAATAAATTATTTTGTTTTAATTAACCTTAATTAATCTTGGAATAATAAAAAAAATACAAGTATAATTGATTGCAAGAAGAGAGATACCATTATTGTCTTTCTCAATATAGAGCTACATGATTTCAGGAATAAACAAATTTCAAGAATTTGAGGCATTCAAAATAAATTATTTTTGTTTTAATTAACCTTAATTTTTCTTGGAAGAATAAAAAATTTACAAGTATATTTGATTGCAAGAAGAGAGATAACATTATTGTCTTTCTCAATATAGGGCTACATGATTCTAGGAATAAACAAATTTCAAGAATTTGTAACATAAATAAGACCAAGAAAAAAAGAAAAAAAGTAATGTATGCAAGTCCACTTACTTGAGTTTTCAATCAAAGCTTTCAATTTACACAAATGAATTAAATAAAGGAGCCGACTTGCTACTTCAATGAATGAATAGAAGAATGGTTTGTTTTGCAAGAATCCTGAGAAAAAAATGTTATTCCGGCATAATGAATACATCATTTCACCCATCCAATAAAACACTAACCAATATAAGGTACAATTAGTTCACTCCAAGGCTTGGCTATAAAGTATTCATGAAAATAGATTAAATTTACATTAAGAAAGTGGTATGTGTTCATGTGCATAATTATTCTAAATGAGAGAGCAATCACCTATAAATAATGGGGAAACCAAGAGATTTTAATCATTTTAGGTACTGAAAACTGAATGGCATTAATTCATGATACATTGTGGACTTGCAATCAATCATATTGATGAAATTGTCTCAAACATGAAAATACAATGCTAACCTTTTTTTTTTAATATCCTCTTAAAGAAGGAACTAATTATTGAAGAGGCCTATAAAGGGTGACCTCATCTCCAAGAAAAAAATCTCTCCCCTCAAAGATGCGAAAAGCCATCAAAGTGACATACCTATTGGTCCAAAGGTCATGTCTCTTCCTCTCACCATCCCATATCCACCAAGAAACATCCTAGCTCAAGTAAGGAAAGACAAGTGGCAAATGTAGAGAAAGGACTTTGGATGGGGCCAAGTCATCATGAAACCCAAAGGTCCTCATCAATTCTCCATCATCCATTTATAAACTATGGGTGTTATCACCAACATCCTCTCAAGGACTATGCTCTAATATATTGCATCATCAAGAACAAATCAAGGAATTAGATGAGATCAATTGATTATGTATAGAAGAGTCATTGAAACATTAGAAGTGAAAATTATTCAACCCATAAGCTACATACCTAGACACATTAGATATATTCATCAAACTTCACACCACCCTATAACATTACACAAGTTTCCACATTTAGGAATGAGAGATTTATGGGGTTTAGGTGTTTCCAAGCTTCACTAAAAGAACAATTCCTATTCCAGACTTTAATCATCATGTGACTATGATGTGATATGGTCTTGGTGTGGACTTTTAGTTTACTATGTGATACAATACTTTCATGCATGGTTATCTTTATGGAGGTACCCATTTCATTACTTGAGTTATCCTTTCCTTGGGAGTGCATTTTCCACCCTTTTCTTAGCTTTTTACATTTATTTGATTGCCTTTCCTTAAAAGCTTCATTAACTTCTTTTAACACCACCTTGATATGGGTACTTCATTTGTAGTATGGGTTGGTATGTTTTCATAAGTCCATTTTACTTAGATATGCATGATATGCATGGGACTAGGATGACAACATCACATAAAAAGAGTAGAACTCAAGTTATCTTGTATTTTAATCATAATTTATCTATTCCTAGCTTTTTCAAATTTATACATTTGATACATGCTCTCTATTTCTCTTTTTTTTTAGCTACACCAATCTCTTAGAACCTATTCTCATAGCATGAGAAAAGTAGTGAATTTATACTACCTAATGAAAACCAACTCAAAATATAGGGGAAAAGAGATGATGCATGCCATTTGTTAAATATGGAAGGAAGTGGTCAAACTATCTCAATCTAGGGATCCAATTTGTGTCCCTATTAGATAGTGAAATAAAATCATTTACTAGTCACTATTAACTAGGAGATGAATAATCATCAAATAAAAACAACTTACAAGCATCATGATTCATTTTCCAACTTCAAAAGATAATTCTTATATGCCCCAATATATTAAATCAAAACACTACAACCACTAATGTACATCATTTGTGTTGAACCACCATTATCCATTAAGGAAACTCATCAAGTGAATAAGCTTAGGACAATAGGACATTGAGGCATCAAAGGGGATGGAGAATGTTGATCATATCTCTAAAATGAAAGGAAACATTTATAGCCTATTTGGATATATTCATACTAAGAGAAAAAACATCATATAGTTACACATGATATTCTCCTTTTTACTGATTTATCTAGATGATATTCTCTTTTCTACACACTGGCATAGATGTGACAACTACTATATCCTATTTTTTAATGATGGTCCTAGATGAGACTTTGGTTCTATCAAAAGGGTCTTGTCTCTTTTCTAGAAGGATATACACAACCTCATTAACAGTAAGAAATCAACAAGTAAGCTTATGTAAGGATAAGTTTACAAATGGCCAATGTTTTTCCCATTTCACTTCACTAACTTTGATGAATAACTCAAATGCCATGGAAATAACATGAGACCCAATGATTATAAAAAAGTTGATTACCTATGGGTAATAGAAAAGATAAAGAAAAGATTAAAGATATAGAGATTTAAATAGCTTTCTATGGCATGTAAATTAGTTCTCATTAAATCTCTCTTCTCAACTTTTCAATTTCCTTGTAGTGGATTCCAAAAGGGGTGCTAATATTTTGTTGCATATTTCTCTGGATGGTCTCAAAAGATGGTAGGAAATTTTTTTCCCAGAGAAGTGGGGAGGTTGGGGCCTAGAAAACTTGTTTTCCTTTTCTTGACTACTAAGGTAGGATGGATATTGTTATCTAGAGCAATTCTAGGGACATAAATGATTTATTGAAAGTATATTCACCCTATCTCAATTGAATATTGGATGAGGATCCAAACATGCAAAAGACAAATTTTTCAGTGATTTTGAAATTTACAAGAACCTCCTTTAGTGTGTTTAAGAAGTACCTACCATGGAAGGTCTACTCTCATAAAAAGTCATAATCTATATTGACCCTTGGGTGGGATGTGGAGAGAATTATTTTCTTGAATAGAACAACAATGTGGGCTCATGGATGGGTTGATGATAATCAATTAAATTTTTCTACTTTGTGTTAAGGTGAGCTGCTATATCATATAAATTGCCTCAACATTTATCATGTAAGGAATGACACTTTGTGTTGGGTGCACTAGTCTCATTTGGAATACATGCTAAAGTTGGGTTACTTGTATATTATTGACACATAGCTATAAACTTTAGCTTGGTGGTGGAAGAAATTATGGAAGATAAATTGTTGAGCAAAAGCTAGGCTCTTTCCATGACTAATACTATAAGATAAGATCCTCATTGTTGATAACATGAAGTAGATATGCATAATGGGGCCTACCTATGGTACACTTTGTAAAAATGTACAAGGACAGAGGGGACCATTTTTTAGTGTTGTGCCCTATTGCCACTATTGTATGGAATATTTGTATCATTCCTTGACATTAGATTCTATATGGTAGGCCCTCTCATGCAAAGAAGTTTTGCAATCTTGTTGTAATGATGCAACCCCAAAAAAAACTTACCTTTTAGAAGCAAAGACAAAAACTAGTGAAAGGGTGGTAGGTCATGTTCTAGCCACTTATGATTTTTGGTACCATGGGCTTATTTTTATGAGGCCTCCCTAGCTATCCTAGAATGTGGGGGAGAGGTTCTATTTTTAAGAGAATATAACTTCTATAGACTACAAAACTAATTAGGGTATCAAAATTATGCAATATTGCTCAGTCTCTTGCTTTTATTTGCTGTTGAAAAGGGATGAGGGATGAGGAAGCTATAGATTTTTTTGAATACTTTGGTTATTATAAATTGGTTCAATGATGATCAAGTTGAAACATAGTTTTGACAAGATTTCATGTTATCACATCTACATGAAAAGGAACCATAGTGCTTATTCACTGGCTAGAACATAACTTGGGTATGTGGAAGATTATGGATTAGTTAAAAAAAAAGTATTATAAGTACTATCACAAGGCTTTCATACAAGGCCTGCAGATTGACATTGTTCACTATTAGTTACAACACATCTTTTTTTACTCTATTTCATACTCTAAATATTTCTTCTAGCTAGAAGAAGCTTTTTATTTTTTAATGTGAATGATGAAAAACTTTATAAGCTGTTTTCTTGTTTTCTTAATAGGGAATTATACTTCAAAACTTTTTTTTTAATACTAAAATAAATTTAGTCTAATTTCAATACATATATAATCTATCATATTCAACTATATAATCTATCATATTCAACTCCTGTCAAGCTACTTGTCCCCACCAACAAAAACAAACAAAAATGTCTGAATATGTTTCAACGCTTTCATATATATATAAACCAATTTTAACCTCTAGCGAATTTGTACACATCCGCTTACGTACCTGCACGGCCATAAATAATTTAAATGCAATTCAGATAGTTCTGATTTCACAGCCTATATCAAATCAATATTCCAAGCCCAGAAATGAGATACCACAGTTCATTGAAAAGTGAAAAGTTTGTGAAATCCCGGGAAAATTATATAAAATCCCTGCGATTTGTATAAATTAAAAAAATCAAATACCTTTCAACCGATTTCTTCGAGAGCAACTATCAATATAACCAGGATCACAACTAGGATATATATCCAATCGAATTACCATATGATGTGGTACTGACCTCTGAAAATAAATAAAATAAAAACAACAGTATGGAGATATCCCACACAACAAGTGTGTATGTTTAGACTACGTTTCACAATAGATTTCAGCTGAGTCTACATGTCCGACACCCTCTTCTTCATAAATATGGGATGCCGGAATTCTGACACTTTGATATTGGAGATGGTTCATTTTGATTAAGTGCTGAAATAACTGCACTCAAAGCTTTGATTGGGTTATTCATGTGACCTATCGGAATTTCCTATGTGCAGGCTGGTTGGTTGTGTGACAATAATTCGTTCCTCTCCGCAGCACAATTATTGTGAAAGTAGGAAAAGCACAGAAGAAGAGGTGGTTGCTTGCGAAGAAAATAATTCGTTCTCTCAGAATACCTCGGCTTCACCTTCTCTCTTCATAATCTGTTAATCATCTGTTACTGCTGCATTTCCATTTCCATGAGCGAGCTTCGTAGGTTTGGAAATCCCTTTTGTCAAATCCGGCGACAGTCAATATCCTCGATAACAATTATCGGTTTATTGGTTTTCTGTATGAGCAGCGTGCCATGTTCACAATTGTCTTTAACATTTGTTACCTTTACGTTGTACTTATATGAAGCGATGGCTGCATTTTCATATTATAAGCAATGGCTGCAACCAAACTGGATCTCCCAGTTCCACGGGGGCGATAGGGAAGGTACTCACTTCCACAGAAGGCCGATTTGCTCTGCTGAGGACTACCTTTAGGGTTGTAAAAATTTAAAGTCTAAAAATAGCCACGGTTAACAAATCATGACATTCCAACATCTTTTCCATTCTGTATTGGGGTTCCATTCTATATTGGGGTTAGGGACATCTTTTCCATTCTATATTGGGGTTCCATTCTATATTGGGGTTAGGGCCATAAAAGGGCAATAAATCTAATAATCAAATTTAAGAAATTTGAGGTTAGGGCAATAAGCCCTAAATCTAAGGATGAAATTTAAGAAATTTGATTTTAATCCTATACTAATTATAATTAAATAATTATATGTTTTCCATTTTTTTTATATATATAATTGGTTAAAATCAAAATGTTAAAACTTATTTTTTTTAGATTTAAATAGAAGGTGAGTTAAGATATTCTTGCTCTAGTTAGGAGGAGGTGATCATCATATATTAAGATAATTTTTGCTTAAATAGGGATGATA
>APFE031188117.1:0-17799 GCA_000404065.3 Pinus taeda
CATCCTGTGTAGGCAATTGATGCCTCAAAATTGACCCCATGGTCTCATCTGCCTTTGTGTACTTGTAAAAATGGGGAGGCTCATCAAACAAGTGTGTGATTTCATTCATAATAAAAAATAGACTCTCCACCCTGTTGAAGAGGGTCTATCCTGTTGCTGGTCCTATTTGTGCTGATGTACTAGGTGTCTCTGAAATTTGATTTCCAGTAAAAGTGTTCACTCTCTTAGCATATTTTTCATGTGAGAGCAACTTTCCTGATAGCTCCAGCAGGCTAGGCAGACCCCTGTTTTGCAATGCCATGAACCTGTTCTGGAATTTGTTGATATCTGCTTGCATATCCCGGGTTCTTCTTTCCAAGGTCTGAATCAGGTTTCTTAATGTCAGGACCCTTTTTATCAGTGAAATGGTCTCCATCCTGTTGCCAATTCCCATTTTGATGAGATGGGAGCTTGTCCTGTGGTTTAGCACGTTTATCATTTTAGTGGCAATCTCAGGCATATTGCCTAGAGATGCCCTTGCCTGTTGGATCTCTCTGTGTGCTTTCCCAATGAGCGTTATTTTCTCATGGATGGCTTCAATATACTCCCATTAGTCTGTGATGGACTGGCCAATATTGGCCCACAGTACCCTCTTGAGTTCAGATGTGACCTTGTCTAGTGTGATCTCTTTTTCTAGCTCAGTTATTCTCTTCTTAAGAGCCTTTACCTCCCTTTCTCTTTCAGCCACATTCTGCTTGGACTTGTCATATTTTTCATTGATTTTCGCCAGAGTGTCTTTGGCTTGATTTAACTCTGACATTTGAGACTCCAAGACTTGAATTTCATTCCTCAGCTTTTGCATGTCAAGGCTTTCAGCCTGCTCTGTTGTTGGTGCTGAGGTGGATGGTGCTGCCTGTTGTATCTGCTAGCTGGGAGGGGCAGTGGTTTGAGGGATTTCCTCAAGATTTATTGTTTCTGGAGGAGGTTGTGAGGTTTGTCCTGCCTCCTTTTGTTGTAATGCTGCCTGCAAGGTAGCCTCATATTCCTGCAACTTCTCTTGGGTGTGGATGAGCTCTTTATATAATGTCATCAGCGTGGCAGCTGCATCCTTATCTTGTCTGAGCTGGGCAATCTCTTATGTTTGAGGATGAAGAGTTGCCGGGATTTTCAACATTTTTCTCAATGCTGCCATATTAGCATCCCTCAACTTCAGAATCTCCTGCACTGCCTTGACATCTTTAGGATCATGTCCAAGCTCTATTATGATTTCCTCTAGAGCTTTGATCCTATTGTCTTTAGCTTGAGAGGAAGCTCTTTCCAGCTCAAGCTGTGCAGTGGCGTTATTCAGGCTATTTTGTAGCCTATAGTTCACCAGGGTTTTGTCTTCCAAGATGGCATACACCATCTCACCCATTTGTTTATGCAATTCAATTTGATCCATTGGGTGGATGTCTTTGGACAGGACCTCCAGGTTAGTCCTGATATAATCTGCAGCTGACTGTGGTTGCTGCACCGCTGGTGTAAAATGGCTCATTATCATCTTTCCCTCATGTGCATCATATGCCGACATGAGTCTTTGCTGGTTTGTGGGAGCAATTTTTAATAGATGATTATATAATTGCAGCCTTAAGGGTTCATTTCTGCTTTGATGTCCTTAAATTGCTGCTTAATGCTTTTCTCACCTTCCCTTTGCTGGCCTGAGGAGCTAACTTCTCCTCCTGCTTCCCTATCTTGCTCTTGTTGGAAGGAGCTGGCTGAGGCCTCCATGCTAGGCAGGCCTGTACCTGAAGTCTTCCCCATTGGCATTTCTTCTTCCGAGAAAGGGTTTAACCTTTGCCTCTTCTCCCCTTGAGTTGGTGAGGCAATAAGGGGAGTCTCTCTACCCCTTTTCTTGTTTACATCCTCCCTTTGAGGGGTTTGGAGGACAGAAGAGCCAATCCTTGAGTCTTGCCTGGGAGGTGCCATTTGTGTTGGTTGTTGCTGTGTGGCCATTGGGGCCTCTGCTGTCTGTTCGCCCTGCCCTGGCTGCTCCTTTTGTTGTTGTTGTACCTGTTGGGGTGGCTGAACCTGTGCCTGCTGTACCTGCTGCTCTTCCATCTCCTTCTCCTTGCCTTTGCTCTGAGCTTGGTTTGTAGTTTGGACTGCCTCTTGATGTGCTGTAGAGGATGAGGTAGCTGCTCCTGCTTGAGGCTTTGGTAGAGCGAATACCTGTGTAGGAAGTTCCAAGTCAGCCAATTTCAGAAGATGTCTTCTAGCTCTCTCATTCAGTTCTTCTTGTGTGACCGGTTCCTCCAGTGTGCCCCTCTTCCATTTTGGTTGATTGGCATATTTTTCAATGTGGGGCAAACTTACATGGTCATAGCTAGAGAGCTTATATTTGAGCCTTCTGAATGATATGGAGTGATTGGGGTCATAGGGTTTCCAGAGGAAACTGGTCTTCAGGCCAAGGCATTCTAGCTTTCTATCAGCTTCTTTCCAGCCTTCCCTTTTGTTCAAAACAAGGTGGCCCAATTGATTTTTCACTTTGAACTGTGCCTTATTGCCCTTGCCTGCGAAGTGTACCATATCAGCATTCCCAAATTTCCTGAAGTATTCAAGGGCAAATAGTCTCATGGGCACATATTTGGGCAATCTGTATGGGGGTAACTCACACCCATATATTCTGATTACGGTGTAGTTTTGGTAAAAGTACCAATCCCCAATGCTGTACACTTTAGATAACTGCAGGATTCTGTGCATCTCATCAGTCAGTCTTGGAGGAGGAGAGCTCAGGAACAAGGACATGGCTGGGTGAATGAAGGGGTCTATAAATTCATAGTAAGTGTACGGAGAGTAGGTTCTGCAATGAAACACTGAGGTCCAGTACACTACTGACCTTGGATTGCCTTGTGCATCTGTTCTCTTGACAATGAAGGAGAACTTCTCATGTTCATAATATAGAATCAGGTGGTAGATGTAGGAGGTGTATCTGAACACCTTCTCTCTTGACAGATTCAAAAACTGTTGATGCATCTTATCTGATATGTATGTGGCATAATCATAATAGATTGGACTTTTGCTAGGGGAAAACATAGTCATCATCACTAGTACAGTTTCATCAATAAATTCAACTGATTTGTACCCCAAGATGGAACTGATCATATCTGCAAGATCTACAGCCAGTTGATTGAGGTAACCATCAAAAATAGGAAGGTACAGCACAGTGTCAGAGTTTTTAATAAACAATTGGTTGAGCTTTGTGATTTGTGCATCTGTCAGCATCTTAGCTCCTTGGTTTATCAAATCCAATAGAGACAAGGGGACCAATTTCTTCTAAGTCTTGAACTGTAGCATCTCTCTAATGGCCTCAGGGGTCATGTAGAATACAACTGAGCCTGAGGGGTCAAGCACAGCTCTTTGAATGGGGTCATAGCAGACAACACACAGATGAATCAGGTCAGGGAATTGGTTGAACTAAGGGAGCCTGAAAATTGGGAGGAAGGAATCCCAAATGCCTAATATGTCTGTCCCATCCACATGTTTGGTCTTAAGCTCATTCAGCAGGTGGAGGTGGAACTTGCTGTGCGATGAGGAGTCCTCTAAGATTTGGTAGTCCAAGTCTGCCAAATCCTGCCACTCCAGCTCTCTCTGAGGGGCATTCAAAGGGGCAACATTGAGGGCCACAGGTGCAACTGGAGTCTCCATGATTACTTGGATTCTGTTTTGTATATGGACTGCTGTTTCTTCGACTGAAAAATAGGAAAGAACGCTGCCTGAGTGAAGAGGTGAATTGAGAAATGAAGGGTAACAGGGTGAGTTTGCAGCAATTGAAATACTGTTTCAGTCACTTGGGAAGGCAAATTTTTGTCTTTAACAGACCTTCCTCAATAGTTAAATGGAGGTTCTGGGTTTCTGTTCACGACTGCGCGAACGAAAGTGCAGGTTTTCAATGAAAGTTTGGTCCAAACAAGCTCGGCTAATGAATTTTGACCGCTAAAATTTCAAGTGGGGGCTGAGTGCAGAGATTTCTCCGGTGAATTATGCGTTTATAGTGCTATAAGTGAGTTTTTTGTTATTACAGACAAAAACCAGGCTTAGAGAGAACTTGCAGGGAGAAATACCTGGTGAATCGATGGGTCAGGTCACCAATGCAGGTGGGTAGACGCGCTGAAGGTCTTCTGGTCGATTTTGAACAAGTTGGTGCAATTGGTCGTAAAATGCATGTAGAGGGCGCAACAACAGTTTTTTGCAAAAGTGCAAAAAGAACGTGAAAATTGACAAAATATGGCTTTTTTGGGTCATTCGCGCCTTTTTTGGCTGACGTCAGCATGACGTCACCAGGTGGGTAAGGGTCGGATGACGTCAGCATGACGTCATCAGGTGACGTGGTGGCCTATGACTGGTCCACGGGGGCAGTGAGGTGGCAGACAGGTGGAGCAATGGCGGACGGAGGTTGCGGACACGGCGCTGACGCAGCAGTGACGCTGGCAGGCAGTCTAGCGGAAAATCGGAAACCACAGCGGTATCATATCGGACCGCTTATGCTACGGAAAGGAATCTGTCAGAGGGGGCTCCAATGCG
Source organism: Pinus taeda (assembly GCA_000404065.3). Lineage (NCBI taxonomy): Eukaryota > Viridiplantae > Streptophyta > Pinopsida > Pinales > Pinaceae > Pinus > Pinus taeda. The sequence continues at coordinate 4,540 of APFE031188117.1, forward strand.
TTTTAGGGGCGATGCGTGGACTCGGCCTGACGTCAGCGTCTGACAGATATCGGACGATATTCTTCGGACGTCGGTGTCGGTCTGATATCCACGTCAACCGTCGGATGAAAAGGGCTTGATCGGACGGTCGACGGGCCATTGACTTGCACGGATGATACGGCATCGGGCGGGTATTAAAATATTGTTTTCCTTGGAATTTGCTCTCGGCAGGACCCTTCGAAATTTTAATAAATTTCATGGTTTGTAATGTATTTCTTTGTCAAACCATGTTTAGCCGAAAACTTTAGAAAAAGGCGGAAGCTATGGTTTTTCATGAAATATTGCAAGATCGCGGATTGGTTTCAAAACTTAGGCAAAGTGGGTTTTCATAAAATTTTCGCACAAACGCGCAAATGGGTCCCAGACTTAGGATAAGGCGGATAAAATGGGTTTTTGCATATTTTTTCTTTTTTGAGTGGGTCTAAGGGTGAAAAAGGGGTTTTTTTCAAGGTTTCTTAGGCAAAGTGAATGGTGGGCTAGGTAGATGAGTTTCTGAGGGATGAAGAGAGGTTAGGCTTGGGTTCTCAGACTGACCAGATGTCAATTTGATTCCCTGGTAGTGAATCATATGGCTATAGTGCCAAGGAGGGGGTATTTATAAAATGCTTAGGGTTTATACACCATGGTGTTATAATAGTAGGGAAAGGGAAACATAGGGAGCTAGATAATAAAATTTAGAGGTTAATATGGAGGGAGAAGGTGAATGAGGAGTGATATTACTAAGTTTTCTTGAAAACAACTTAGTTCAAAGAGTAGATAAAAATGAAAAGAACTTTGCACAAGAAATGTGGCTTTTAAAGGCAATAAGGACCAATATAAAACCTTGAATCTCTCTCTTAAACACTTGGTGAAGGGATGTTAGTAATGAGTGATGAATTAGGAAAAAAAGGAAGTTAGACATGCTTCATGATGTTGTTTTCCTTGTATTTAATCAGCAAAATTCAGCTTGGTAGGAACACCACTTCTGCAACCCCATCTACCTACCCAACTACTTGCCTAGCATTTTTTTTGTTTCTTCTTGGAGGGTGCACTTGGACTTGCAAACCCTTTATGTGCATTTTCTTTTCCATTGGCTTTTTCCTTTGATTTCCTATCTAGCACTACCCTTATTTCTTCCAAGGCCCTAGATTAAGCAGTTGGGAACCTTAGATTCTCTGCCTAACTATTGATCTGCCAAGATTAAACAGTTTGGACAGATTTCTTTCTCTATTCTACAACAGGAAATTGAAACATGGCATGATCCAGATTAGACTGTTGGACCATCCATCAAAATTTAATAGATGTGAAGGCATGTACACACCTTGCCTTTCCTTGGAAATATGGGATCTTTGAATCAGCAAAGCAGAGCATATTTGGCATTTGAGTTTGCCAATCATGAAATATGAAACCTATTGGTATAGGTATCCAACAGAGGGCTAACCTCCCTGCCCTCTCAAATCACATGGCGTATTGGGCAGAGTTATGGCGTCCATGTGAAATACCTCAACGCCTCGAATAACAGAGTAGGAAATGATCTAAGACACATGATGGGTTATCAAAAATTCATTTGTTTTTGAGTTTCCATACAGTTTCATGTTTCGTATTCGTAATCTGCTTGCTAGTGAAGGAACCCACCCTGGTTTTTCTAGGCATGGTGGCAACCTTGGAGTTTCTTCCAAGACTCTTGGCTCTGCAAGTTAGTATCCTTCCTATTCTAGGGGTGGTATCCTCTGTTTTCCTATGCATGCACACTGCAGCTTTTGAATGCGTCGACTAGTTTTTATTTCTGGATCATTTGGAAATTGGGAGTTATAGGATATTGGTTTCCTGGAGGTTGGTGGAGGCAATTTAGTTTGTGTTCTTCTAGGGATGGTGCTGCCTCTGTGCATGGTGCTCCTTTGTAGGTTGTTGGGTCTATAATTGGGTTTCTCTGCTTCTCATTGTATGGCTTTCTATGTGTTCTAGGGAGAAGGGAGTGAGGTCCTTGAAGGTCATCGTGGTTGCATGTTGCTAGTGCAGTTGGGGAGGCACTCCTCGGAGTGCTTCGAGTAGGGTCGGGTATTGCACAACCCTTCTTATTTTGAATTTGGAAAATTATAGTGATTTTATGTGTTAGAGCCTACGGACGTAAGGTTGGTGGGGTGGCAGAATTCTGGTAGGTGCGTGTTGGTGCTTCGGGGAGGGAAGTGATATCTCTCATCCTTGCCTGGGTGGCTAGCAGTTTTAGCCTTGGGCGAGCTCGGTCAGGTGGTTAGGGGTCAGGTGTGTTTTGAAGGCTGTCAGTGGTTCCTACATTCTTGACTTCAATATCAATAGTGTCATTACTAGTATAGCCAGTATGAAACCATCTATGTGGCGAGGGTAGTCCTCCCTCCCAGCAAATGTAACAACCCTGGTGAAAATTTCATGTAATAAAATTAATAAAGGAAAAGTAAGACCATGGTAAAGGGATAATTATTCCAAGTTCAATGTTGGGCAAAGATATCCTAGTGGGCATCACCAGATGAGATTTTTCCTAAGGAAATTAGCAAAGGCTAAGGTAAAGGCATTAAAAAGAAAAAATGAATTTTTGGCACATTTATTTATGAAAAAAAGGGAAATTATGAGAAAAGTAGGGTGAAAGGTCACAGGTTGCATGTGAGGAGGAAAATGAAGGAAAATAATAGAAAATGAATAAAATAGAGGCCTCATTAATAAAAAGGCTTCTGAGGATCAGTTGGTAACCTTTTGTCAGTTCAATTTTTGGAGCTCTATCATTATTATCTCTCTTTCTCTCTCGCTCTTGGTCACCTATAGTTTCTTGGAGCACTCTAGTAGTAGATCAAGTAAGGAAAAGCAAGAAAAGGGAAAGGAAGGAAAGAAAGGATCAAGGAATGGAGAGTAGGATTAGGTAGCTTCAACAGGAATACTTGCAAGTAACATATTGAATTTGTGGTTTCCTCACTAGTTTTGACATGCATTGATTTTCATGTTGGGGTATGGTTCTCTTGTTGTTGGTGCATGATTTTGTTGGGTTATGATAGTGGTTTTCAACCTATCCTTTCCTTTTTCCAAATGCCATGGTATGTTGGGATGTATACCTTGATTTTGAGCTTTGCCTTGCTAGATCAATTTTGGAATCCAGGGCGAAGGTGGTCTCAAGGTTCATTCCCAAAGTCCTAGGAATCCATTGACTAGTTTTGGGGAGATCATGGTAAATCTTAAGGGACAAGTCTCAGTTTACGGCCTAGAGATCTAGGTTTGGATTGCGGTAAAGCCCAAGAGACTGATCTTGGTTTAGGGCCTAGTGACTCGACATTGGATTGAGGTAAAGCGTGAGAGATAAGGAGATGGAAAATTTCTCAAGGATAGTGATGGATTTCAGATGGCATTCCAAGTTTAGTTCGGTTGTGATCAGAACATCGGTTTTGGTGTTATCATGGTTTGGTGAGGGTGGAGGTGGTTTAACCTTTAGATTCCCTTGGTTTTTTTTTCATTGGTTTACCCATGAGATCCCACATTCATGCTTAGAATATGGCATGGGGAAGACTGTCTGAAAGAAAGAATTGGTTTGTCCATGTCTATGTTCAAATGGTACATGGAAGTCCCAAACCTAGTTGGATTTTCCTGTGATTAATGAAAGCTAAGTTATTTCGATTTTTCACTCTTTTATATGTGTATTTAATTCTTGTTATATCTATGTTATTTACATGGTTTTATACTGGTTATAAGCTTGGTTAATTCACTAGTTCATGTCATGGTCATCTCATGTATTTAATTGTAATTGTTAAATTGATGGATGCAAGACCTAATTGATGTTATAACAATTCAAGGGAGAATGTGGTGATCCTTCTTGTCATGTTTCATAAGAGTTCTCAATAATTCATGCTCTATCTTGTATCCTATATCTATAAGTTTCATTGATGCCAAGTGTTTGATGAAATGTCAATCCCGATTGGGGATCGTTAGGCCTAGTCCAGAGGTTGATTTCTAGTTTAGTAGTCTTTTCATCATGTCTTTGATGGATTCTAAAAGTTATAACAAGTTCTGGGCTAGAAAAGTGCCTTGAATTCCACAGACGCTGGCACAAGTATGCTGGGAAAAGTCCCTGGATGTTGGCTTGCATGCCTATGCGAGCATCGAGAGATCCCTTGATGTTGGAATGCCTATAACATGAAAGTGTCTAGAGGTAAAGAGGTCTAAAATATTAGTTATACCTAGGGGTAGGATGTTTGAGTGGCTGAGATGTCTCCTGGGGTGTTGTTACTGACCTGGAAGGTATGGTTGATGTGTTCCATCGATTCCATTTCCTTAAGGTCACCAAGGAGGTTAAATCCCTACATAGTGGCCTCCCTCATCACATGTTTACCCCGGTTGGCTGGTTACTTGGGTAGATGTGGGAGGAGGGTGGTTACAACAAAGTGTGGCTTGGTTGGATACGGGGACCAAGAAATGCAAATACAATCTTTGGACCTAAAAGTGGAGGCATCGGGGGATCGTCGGGGTGGTGATATAGTGGGGTGCTCTCGGCAGAGAGTATCTAGTGTGTGAGGTGGTCATGAAGTTGGAAACTCCATGATGAGGTGTGTTAGGAAATCATATCAACCATAGTGGAAGGGAGGAATGTGACATGGTGACATGGGAAGGCGCGGGTCTGTAGGGTATTTGACACTTGGTGTGAGGGGAATTCAGCATTGTTGTCTGGAGAATTTGCACGAGTGATACAATCCCTACTGGAGTATTTGGAAACAGTTGAATGAATCCAAATAGAGGATCATCCTGAAAAGGTAACCACCTTGGACATAATGAACTATTTCCAGTGTCAGGTTTGAGAATAAGTGGTGGTGGTCTAGTGTGGAGGAAACCTACTATCAAAGAAGGTGGGGAAGTTGGAGTCTTGGATGGCTTACTTTGAATGTGATGCCCAATGCTCCTTCTATCCTCCGCCTCCTCGTAGGACAACCCTCGATAACCCCAAGTTCCATAATGTCAGATGGATAGAATTGCTACATGTGTTCTCTTTGTGTTACTTGTCTTTTGGTGTCTCTGTCCTTCTTGGTTATGGACCATGTCCTTAGTCTCATTTTTGTTTTTTGTCATATTTTGCAAACAGTGGTCAACAAACCTAGTTGAGATGAGACAATTTGTTTTTTGTTACTCCTGATGTACATCTTTTTTTATGAATGAATAGAATTTTGACTTACAAAATAAACACTTCTATTTTCAACTTATCCCCCTATGGTTTTACTCAAATTTCAAGCAGGAGAACTCCTTAGATGCAAAATTTATTTCCTAATAGAAGGAGTACCCATGTTGCATATTTTCAATGGACCTTGCAACATGAAAAATGAGAAAGACATGAAAAATGTGATTGCAATCACATTTTCCATGTATTTATCATTTTTCATGTAGCAGGGCCCATAAAAAGTATGCAACATGGGTACTCCTGCTCAAAGTAAAATCTACATCTAACAAGTGCTCCTGCTCAAAATTTGAGTAAAATTGTAGGGATATAAGTTGAAAATTAGTTTTTTATTTTTTCCCTCTAAAATTTGATGATGTAATATAATATTATTTTCTTATTTCCACTATTATTTTGTAATATTTGTTAGGAGGCCCATTTTAGAACTAAAAATTTCTCTAATGGATCCTTAAAGCTAGATTGAGCTATAGTCTAGATCAAGCCTTAAAGTTATATCATGTTGGGTGTGTGTTATATTCTTTCCACAACTAGTAATATGAGTTGTACATTGTGCCAAATGCGTGGGGGGAAGTAGCCTCCTTGCACGGGTCTGGGCAACACCCCGAATTAATTTTTTATGTGGTCCCACAGATGGGGGTTGGACCCAAAGATGTTGAGCAAACCTACCCATGGTTTTGTGCATGGCTTTTGCACATGGTTTTGCGCATGATGGTTTTATGCCCATGGTATTTTGTAGATCTAGTCAAGTGAACTACGGTTATGTTCTAATCGAAAGTTATTGGATCAGGTTTTATGAATGCCTCGACATGTATATATATGTATTGTAACATTGAAATGAACATAATGAAAAATCAATCTGGTAGTACAGATTTCGAGATCCAAGGGAAAATCATTGTGTGTGTGTGTGTGTGTGTCTATTTTTTTTTGTTCTCACCAATTTTTTTTTTTTTGTTTTAAGAATTTGTTTGCAGGTAATTTCTATACAGGGTTAAAGCCTAGATCGATCCTTAAAGCTAGATCGAGCCTTAAAGCTAAATCAAACCTCTATTTAACCAAGTTAAGGGCTCGAACGAGGGTTTCTTAAACCCTTGATCGAGCTATTTAAAATTTATCTCAAGTGATCGATCAAACGTTTTTTAGAACACAATAGAGTTATTGAAGGTCTAAATACAAAGTTTTAGCTCCCCTTCTATAGATTTCTCTGTAATACCATTTTGCACCCTCATAGACTTAATGCAAAATTTTTCCTTGGGTGGCGAAGTTGATCATTTTTTATTAATGAAGGAATCCTCTATCCAATGGCATATGAGTTTGACATTTTTTAATTCATATGATATTTTTCACCTAATGTCTTTTCAACATAATGCTTGAAGTGTTTTGGGACAATTTCAAAGGGGCTGAGTAAAAAACAAAAAACATAAAATAAACAAAATGAAAAAAATTCAAAAATACCACTATCTTAGTTTACAAGTCCTCTTCAAAAGGGTACTCTTGGTTTTTGAATTTATTTAAATAGTTGAGAAAAATCTTACGTGAACACCTGTGTATGTAAAATGAAATTGAAATATTACTTCGCCAACTTCAAAATTCAATATAAAATATAATTTTTCATACAAAAATAATATGCATAGCTTATATCTCTTAACGTAGATAATGCTCATAGATGTATAATATATATATATATATATATATATTATATATAAATATATATAATTATATATATATAATTACAACTATAATAACACATATATATATACATATATGCCACATGAGTGCACACCTCTTAATATGTGTGAAAATTTGTAAGGAAAAAAAAATTATATAATAGAAAATTGACAAATTATACGATACTACATTTTTTCGAAAAAAATATCATAGGAAAACAACATTGTTCTCCACAAACTATCTTTTTACATCAAATCAAAATTCGCAACTCTTATATGAATTTTGAGGGCTTTAATTCGATAAAACAGTAAAATTTGAAATTGCATCACCACATTTGGCCCAAAAGTCTAAACCATCTTCATGCATTTAATGAAATCAATTGAGTTAGATGGTGCCAATTATGTAAATTGGAAGTTTAAATTGTAGACATTGATGGAAGGTTATGTTTTCGGGTTAACAGTATGTGGGGTTGAAGTGAAGACTAATGTTGCCACAAGAGCTACACCTACATCAATTCAAGATTGGGAAATGTGAGAGAGGTTAAGAAAAAGGTATTGTTGGGAATGTGCATAAGGGACAACATTATACCCCATATTCAAGACTACAAGACCTCCAATGCGATATGGAAAACACTTTGAGACTTGGATAAGTTGAAGAATAAAAATCAAGTCCTAACTCTAAAGAGTAAGATCCTTTCCATTAGAATAGAATAAAATGAGATAATTAGTAATTTCATTTCGAGAATTAAAGACATTAAAGATAATCTTGGAGATATAGGAAGAAAAGTATCTTGTGATGATTTAGTTACCATAATATTAAATGGAATGCCAGATGAATATAAGATGTTTATTATAGGTCTTGAAGCAAGGAGAAATCTCACACTTTTGATGAGCTAGCAAGTATACCTATTGAGGAAGAATAAAGGAGAAGTATCGTTAGGCCTCAAAATTTTGATTTGCCGCTAATGGTGAAAGGTAAGCAACCTTCTAGAGGAAATTCATGAGAAGGAAGTAAGGGAGGAATACCACCAAATGAAAATACATCATATTGAAAGTTTCCATGCGCAAAACCACAACAAGATATGACACCCCCAAATGCTAATTTTAGAATTAAATGTCATTACTATGGGAAGCTTGGACACTATTCTAGATATTGTTTAAAAAACAAGTATCATGAATCAAAACACGTAAGTAGATGGTACACTAGTTATTTTTCTTATAGTGGAAAATAAATGATGATGACTTTATTATATTGGTTATTTCAGGTGGTGCACTATCTACTAACATCAAAGATTCAAATGCATAGTTTGTTGATTCTAGAGACCTCATTCAGATGTCTTGTAATAAGAATTGGTTTGAAAATTTCCATGAAACTAACAATGATACAAATATATATCTTGGGGATGATCATTCATACCAAATAAACATGTTTTGTGATGTTCCTATAACATTATAAAAGTATTGTGTCAAAAAAATTAATAGTTTGATGTATGTGCAAGGTATTAAGAAGAACATAGTCTCAATTTCCACCTTAATAAATCAAAATATGAAGGAAGGATTTGTAAAGGCACACTGTGTGGTAAAAGTTATGTAGAATCACTTCAAGTTTATTGCAATAGCTGAAAGAATAGGAAGTTTATACATGCTTGAAGTGACAAGATAAATTCATCAAACATTGGCATCCACAAACATGACAACATAAATTATTTGTAACCAAAGGTATGACCAACGTAATTATCATGATTTTTTGCTACATCAAGGATGAGGGCGCATCCACCTGTATAATGTCAATGAGCTACTGGAAAACTTTAGGCTCACCACCCTTGTTGTGATCATCAATGACATTAAAAGCATTCGATGGAAGATCATACATGCCGTATGGGATATTAAGAAACTTGCAAGTTGAATTGGGGGGGAAAATAGTAGAAATTGATGTCGAAGTTATCGATGGAAACCTCGATTACAATATCCTATGGGAAGGCCCTGGATTTATGCTATTGTTGCTATTGTACCAACATAGTTTAGAAATATTGCATTTCCCTTCCAAGGCGGAATTATAATCGTTGACCAACTAACCTTTCTCCCCAACAGTTCACAAGTTACGGGAAGCATTACAATGATCCATGGAAGCTCTCAATCACTTCAAAATGTCAGAGTAGGTCTCCTTAAAGACCCTGCCTTAATGGGTACTTTTTTCATACCGCCTCCGAGTAATCTGGCAGAAGTGGCCACGGTGGAAACCTGTAATATGGTATCTTCTATATCATCAAAGATTAAGAAGATTTATGAACATTTTGTTAGCATGGATCATCGCCAGGTATTGCCTCCAAGCCCAATCGAGATTTTGTAGCAATCAATTTTCTTGGCCTGGGCGGAAAATCCAAATCAATGCTCATCGAGTGTTTGGATAGATAGGTCTATAGAATATGGCACCTCTTCAGATCCTTGGTCACATATACATTCTACAGACGAAGGAATCATTCAGTCAATGATGATAGCAGAGGCACCATGGGAAGAATACCACCATCGTTCCCATCTTCAAGATAACAATGAAGATTATTCTAGTGACCTTAATCATCCTTCAGTTTTTCATTTTCTATCAAATACTATAAATACGGTGGACTCCGAGGGAAATCTGTCCAATATTGAAGAAACTATCACCATAAATATCTCGACAAAACCTGATGTTGTAGAGAATATTCATGTTGAAAAATCTTGTTCTCCTTCAGAACTGGAAATAAATTACGCTCTCTTTCGCGAATTCAGAGATGTCTTTGCATGGTCATATGAAGAAATGCCATGCATTGACTCGAGCATCATTGAACATGAAATCAAGATGTATCCAGATGTCAAACTAGTATGACAACGACTTTGAGAGGTTCACCCAAAGAAATCTGCTGCCATCAAGGCAGAAGTTGAAAAACTTTTACATGCTGGTTTCATTTACCCTGTTCCTCTAACTGATTAGGTATCGAATATTGTTCCTATGATGAAAAGGCAAGGAACAATTAGAGTGTGCATTGATTACAGGATTGTAAATGAAGCTTGTCCAAAGGACAACTACCCTACACCATGCATCGACCAGATAATTGATGAATGCACCGAATGCGAAATATTTTCATTCATGGATGGATTTTTTGGGTATAATCAAATAAGCATCCGCCCACAGGACCAGTCGAATACTGCATTTATATCTCCGTGGGGCACATTCACGTACCATAAACTAACTTTCGGTTTAAAGAATGCAGGGGTGACTTTTCAGAGGGAATGAACTACGCCTTCCACGACATCAAGCGCATCGTTCAACAATATCTTGACGATCTACCGGCTCATTCGCGAAAGCAGACTGATCATCCACAGCATTTGAGAGCTATATTTCTACATTGTTGACACTACAAAATATGACTCAATCCACATAAATGTGTGTTTTGTGTCGGTTCTGGTCGTTTAATTGGTTTCGTAGTTTTTAAAGACGGGATTCGACTCGACCCATGTAAGGTTCAGGCAATCATCGACATGCCTCCACCTACAAATTTTCTTTAGATTCAGAAACTCCAAGGGAAAGAAAACTTTTTAAGGAGTTTAATTCCAAATTACGCCGATCTTGCTGAAGGTTATATGCGTCTTTTGAAAAAAGAGGTGCCCTTCAACAAGGATTAGGTTGCGCAAGCTTCCTTTGATGCTTTAAAATATTCCCTAATAAAAGCATCATTAATGTACGCTCCTGACTATCAAAAAGACTTTAACTTGTATCTTACGGCAACAGATACGACCATCGCAATGGTTTTAGTACAAGAAGATGACGGAATTGAAGATCCAGTCTATTATTTAAGTTGAAACTTAAATGATACAGAAAGTAAGTACTCCTATGTTGAAAATTTTGCTCTAGCAGCTGTTCAAGCAGTACAAACATTTCGACACTACATCCTCTTTTGCAAAACTACCATTTTGTCATATTGCAACCCTATGACTTACATTCTGTCACGTTAATTACTAGGGGGAAAATAGTCAAAATGGATAGCCACTTTGCAAGAGTTCGATCTGGAATTCACAAAATCCAAATCAAAGAAATCTCTAGTTTTCGCGGAGTTACTATGTGACCTCCCATCATCGTCCAACAATTCTACGTCCAAAGCATTAATCGTGGATGAATCTCTGTTTCTGATATCATCAAGTGATCCGTGGTATGGAGATATACTGATCTATCTCCAAACCCAAACATTTAGGCATAATACCTCATGCTCTAAACAATGACGTACTCGATACCAAGCAAAAGACTACATGATCATCAGTGGTACCCTTTACCGTCATGGTGTCGATACAGTTTTGTGAAGGTGCCTCACCCATGAGGAGGCCGAAAAAGTCCTGAATGATTGTCATTCAGGTGCGTGTGGGGGGCATCAATCTGGTTACGCTATGGAACAAAAGATCTTATGAGCAAGTTACTTCTGGCCTACTATATTCAAAGATTGCATAATTGTGGTCAGAAGTTGCCACGCTTGTTAGATCTTTGACAGTAAAACCAGACTACCGCCCACACCGTTGCATCCAGTAGTTGTTGTTGGGCCATTCGCCAAATGGGGCATAGACTTCATGACATGTAACCTCGCCTTGGCCAGGGGGCATGGGTATATCATAGTCGCAGTCGACTATTTTACAAAATGGGCCGAGGCGATGCCTACATTAAACAACAATGACAAAACGGTTTCTCTTTTCTTTTTCAATCATGTAGTCTCTAGATTTGGTGTTCCACAAGATATAGTCATAGATCATGGATCGCATTTTCACAATCACATGATGGTTGAATTGGTTGCCAAATTACGACTATCCCACGACAGTTCTACTCCGTATTATCCGCAAGCTAACAGACAAGTTGTGGCCATCAACAAAGTCCTAAAGCGCATGTTGCAAAGGACGATTGGAGTCCACAAACAAAATTGGCACTTAATCCTATACTTAGCTTTATGGGCATATAGGACATCAGTGAGAAATGTGACCGGATTTACACCCTTTCAGCTGGTGTATGGCCTGGAAGCAGTCTTACCGATTCATTGTGAAATTTCATCTCTCAAGCTCGCAATCAATCTACTTCCCAAAACTTCGGAGGAAGAGGCTCATTTCTTGGAACCAATACAATTGGATGAAACCCATCGTGATGCTTCGTTGGCTAATGAAGCTCATAAGAAATGAGTCAAGGCGCAATTTGACAAAAATGTCAAACCACGTGTCTTCTCAGAAGGTGACCTGGTCTTGCTATATGATTAGGAATCCGATAAGTTGGGAGCAGGTAAGTTCAAACCATTGCGGATGGGCCCCTACGTTGTTAAAAGGGTATTGGCAAAAGGAGCCTACGAGCTAGTAGATTACAATGGGATTCCACTGTCACAACCCTGAAACGGGTTGTATCTTAAGCGTTACTATGCTTGATTAAGTGTAGTAATCTCTTTATATACTTTTGTTACGTTTTTGTTTTCGTCAAGAGTGATCATTTTGGTTAGGTAATCCATGTTACATTTGTTGCATATGTCAAACATGTTGGAATCATTCGTTGGATACGCCGATGGAGCTTGTCGTAGTAGACGGAATCTATCTTCTGCAGCGTGGGCCATCTTTGATCCAAGTGGTGAGTTAGTGAGTTTCAGAGGGGTATGTATTGGTCGATCAACGAACAACATCATTGAGTACATCACATTGATGGAGCTTCTCTCTGATGTCATCGCACATGGCATATCCTGACTTGTTGTCAGGCTAGATTCACAACTCGTCATCCTACTAATTACTGGCATCTATTCTGTTCAGAATCCAGCCATCTATCGTATGTTCCTAAGGGTCAGGATTTTGGAAAGGTAGTTTGATTCTATTCAATATCAACACATTTCCAGAAACTTAAACACATTAACTGATTCATTGGAAAATTTTGTGCTAGATAGACATTTACAGCATTTATAAAAGAAAAAGCATTTCAATTAAAATTTGTATCAGGATCACATAACTTAACCAAAATAAAGCTCCGAAAATAAAAAATATATATAATTGTTTATAGTTTTTACAGATTGTTCTGTGCCTAGGACAAATTTTTTCATGCGACCCAAAAACTCAAAAATGCACGAAAGCACCCTAGACTAATGGTGGTTGTGATAACAAGTCACCGCATGTGCGATCATACGTAAGAGCCTAGTCTAATGACTCGACACACCAGTGGTATGGTGCTATAATTTCAGAGGTAACTCATCAGTCCTCACATCCTGAATACCAAGGGTGAGACCCTCGATATGATCCTGTAATATTGTAAGGGTCTCCGCTGTTTCCAGATCGTGAAGGACAGCCCTCCCTATAGCCTCTCCTACTGGAACAATAGTTGCTACCCTCGGGAGCGATGCTGGTCGTACTGGTCCA
>APFE031188119.1:35225-48883 GCA_000404065.3 Pinus taeda
GACAAAGCAGTCCAAGAGACCTTGGGATCTGAATCCCAACGGTCACCAAATGTACTATAAATGTATATCAATTTGTTAATAAAATTGTATCGCATGCTTTATCTTTCCTACTTGTTTCTCCCTCACCATGTCTGTTTAACATAATGAATGAGGAGATGCGACACAAGTCAATTGCAAAAAACCAGGGAGGAGAGGCTCTAGCTCTAGTTGATCATGGTAGGAGAATGAATTGAGGTCGACAAGGGCAATCAAGATTGAGAGGCTGTTCAAAATCAAGGGGAGGAAGGATCATCTGCTTTCATTGCGGCAAACCCGAGTGCACTAAGAAATAATGTTGATTCTGGAAGAAAGGACAAAAGGATCAAAGACCATCTAGTACAAATCACAATTCATCCAGCACGAATGAAGGTGAGGCTACTGCTGTAGCCACAGATGGTGATGTGTTGTTTACTGTTTCAGTAGAGGATGCATGTGCATATACATCTAGCAGTAGCTCCGATTGGATCCTTGACTCTGGGGCATCTCACCATGTAACCCCATGCAAAGATAATTTTGTTTCATATAATTCCGTTGATTATGGTAGAGTGCATTTGGGGAATAATCATTTTTGCAGTATTGTTGGAGTGGGAGATGTCCAGATCAAGATGAAATATGGACAAGGTATATTGTTGAAATAGGTCAGGCATGTACCAGAAATGCGCATGAGTTTAATCTCTATGGGATGACTGGATGATGAAGGCTATTCGACAATCTATGGAAAAGGAGGCTGGAAAATTAGCAAAGGTGCATTGGTCATGGCCAAAGGACCCAAGATAGGAACATTATACACATTGAAGACACTGATAGGAAAATCAGATTTGGTTGTTGTCACAAAAGAAGGAAATTCAGCAGATCTGTGTCATAAGCGTTTAGGTCACATGAGTGAGAAGGGCTTAAAAATCCTTGTTGGTAAAAATTTATTGCCAGGTTTGAAATCCTACAATCTTGATTTGTGTGAGCATTGTATATATGGTAGACAAAGAAGGGTTTCATTCCTTAGAGGTGGCCATGACAGAAAGAAAAATGTGTTAGAACTGGTACACTCAGATGTGTTTGGGCCTATTAACATCAAATAATTAGAAGGAGGATCATATTTTGTAACATTTATAGATGATGCATCCAAGAAAGTTTGGGCATATCCTATGAAAAAGGAAAATGAAGTGTTTGGAATATTTCAAAAATTCCATGTTGCTGTTGAAATAGAGACTAACAAATTGCTGAAGTGTTTAAGAACAGATAATGATGGAGAATATTGCTCAAATGCATTTAAGGAATATTGTAACAGGTTTTGCATAAAGCATGAGAAGACTGTGCCTGGTACTCCTCAATAGAATGGTGTCGCAGAAAGGATGAATCACACCATTATGGAAAAGGTGCGAAGTATGTTGTCCAATTACAGTTTCGAGAAGCATTTTTGGGTTGAAGCAGTTAGGACTGCTTGCTGCCTTATAAATAGATCTCCAACTACAGCCTTGGATGGTGATATCCCTGAAGAAGTTTGGACTATCATAATACCTCGTTTTGAAGATCTCAACAAAGAGGCCGAAAACAAATTGGTAAACCAATTTCGTAATTTTCAGGTCTCTTTGTTTTACCTCAAAATGTCTTTTAGTTCATTAGAATGGCTCTGGAAATAGGACCTGAAAAAATTCCAATAATAGTAATTTTTGCTACAATTAAGGAAACTTAAAATAAATAATGACAGGGATCCAAGTGGAATAGGCAGGTGACCACCAATATCCACCTGGATCAATTATGCAGTGCTACCTATGAATAAATATGCCTTAAAACGATAGTTGAAGATGTTGGAGAAACATAACAAGCACATACAATAATCATATGTGACAATCAAAGCACTATCAAATTGGAAGACAATCCTACATATCATGCAAGGAAAAAGCATATAGATACATAACATCATTTTTTAAGAGAAAAGTGCAATAAAAATAAATTGACTTATCATATTGTAATGCAAATGAAAATGTGGCTCACATATTCACCAAGTCTCTTGGAAAGGCTAAATTTGAATTTGTAGTAGTATGTTGTGTGTTTTAGAAAATCCAAATTATGTAAGCCTAGCTGAGACTTAGAACAACAAGCAAGTTAACATGTAGTTCATGATTAAGGGGAGGTGCCAGAATATTAATGACGACATCGTCGATGAATGTTCACATGCCAATGAAGAAATATATGTTGGTGTTTTATGAAAGAGAAAATTAATAGCTGAGGGGGTAATTGGAGGAGTTGTTGTTCAATCTACGACTCAACTAGTGTATAAATTGCAACCTTTGGTAATGAAATTAGAAAGCTTTCGTGTTCACTGTATTCTCTCAGTAAGTGTTTCCATCATATTTTTTGACACTACATATGTGAATTTGTAAAACTTTGCCAATATTTTGAAAAGAAACACACACAATGTGTCCATTCAAAACGAAGAAAAAATTAAGAGTGGTTGATGCTAGAATTCAAACAAAGGTCCACAACGTGGAATTCTTAACAAGAAACTATGTGTGTCTGACTAAGTGATTTGAAATTAAACTAAGTTCATTGAAAATAATTAAATTTGGAATGTAATTTATGACGAAAGGCTCGAGTAAAATCTCGTCTACCTCAGTTAGTAGAGTGCAAATCTCTTAACTTTACGGTCTTTGGTTCGAGCCCCACAATGGGTGTACGAAATATCTCTCCTCTTTTATTCGAACAGTCTAGATTTCCTATTATCAAGGTCATGTTTTTTCAAACCGTGTGAATTTCTTATCTCAAGCTCTTGTTTTGGAAAAAATCAAAACATCGCCATGTCTAGCACAATGAAAGCATCCCAGATCATGGTTTCAAACCCCATGCTAGGTAGGTGTTGTCGATTATCAAGCTCCTGTTTGGGAAAAACATAAAACAAGCATCGCAGGCCATGGATTCGAACCCCACAATAGCCGTGTGTTGTTGACTATCATTTATTTTTTAACACAAAATAGACATCACATGTTGTGGGTTCTAACCTCACGGTATGCAGGTGTTATGTTGACTATTTTGGAATTATCCTCAACTAAAATCCTGAAACATATTTAATGATTAAGTTTTCTTTTCTAATAGTTATTTTTAAAAAAAAAAAAAATTTCAATTTTACTAATAAGTAATAAAGTTTTATTAGGAAAAGTCTTGGGGTTTTAGATTTCTAGGAAAGTGTCACTGGTTGATATATTTCCTACCAAGTGTGTAGAAGATATACTATAAAAGCTATATTAAATATAAAATAATAAAAGATTAGCTTATTGAAAACTCTAATTTCCATATCATTCAAGAAAATGATGAGTATGAGGGAAATTGCACACTAATCTATCCCCACATACTAGGTCATCAAAAGTCATGCAACCTTTTAAATCCAAGTTAACTAGGTTTATCCATAAAGTTGGGTCCAAAATTAATTTTTTTATAGAGCATCCAAAAAAACAATGCAAGTTGCATAAGTCTTGAGTTTTCTGCCATAATAATTGGAATCAAATGAATGATTCACAAAGTATTTACTTTTAGCAATTCTTATAGTTTTAAGAGGCTTTTATAATCACTTCTAAAATTTTGTATCCATTTGATCATTATTGTTGTACCATGTTAGTGGTTGGTGACAATTGGGTCTCAAAAATGTAATTTCACCAACATAATAATAAAATAATGAAAGCTTCAATGGAATATGAGATGTATACAAAAGACAAAATTTTATAAATTAATTAAGTGGTGTAATTGTTTTATATTTTAGTTTTCCAAGTATATTTTTGGTTTAATTTTACTCAAAATGTAGGAGAGATTGATTGGAATTGCATATTTAAATAATGTAGTCTATACAATCAAAGTATCTTGAGATTTTTTTAGTGCACTAGATTAGTTTATACATTAAAAAATGTGATTTATAAATATATATATAATTTCGGAGATAATTATATCGCTAAATTCTAAATAAATAAATAAACCAAAAACATAAAATAAATAAATTATACCACTAATTAATTATAATTTTAATGATAATTAGTTATATATTTACATTTAATATAATAATATGTTTATTTTAATCTAATATGTTTTTTTCTATCTCACTTATGCGGGGTAAGATATTGTCTTTCTCATAAGGAAATAGATTAAAGGCCCCAAGACTCGAAGAATCTGGCTAGAGTGAAAGCCTGCCAACTTACGAAGTAATTTCAGGTGGCCTAATTTTACATGAATAAGGGTGATGCTTTAGCCTACATTAGCAGTTACTTAATAACAATCGAGATAGCTATCTTTATTGATATTGATTTAATAAATAAATTATAATAGATTTTTTCCATGGGTCAAAAAAGATGTTTGAAAGAGAAAAAGTGTACTTTGTGGTTTAACCATTTAGCTTGCAACCAACATTGGAGATTTACTATCCAACGTATATTATTGGGTATCTTAATTCCATAATTTAGTTGGAGATTTACGATTCAATGTATATTATTGGATATCTTAATTCCATAATTGTATCTTAATTCCATAATTTAGTTGGAGATTTACGATTCAATGTATATTATTGGATATCTTAATTCCATAATTCAATTTATTGATTTGGACTTGAAAATATTAAAATTATAATTAATACGGGAATATTATTTAGTAATGTGAATATATTATATTATATATATATATATATAATATACTATATATATATATATATATAATAAAATAAAAGTTTATAAGATTTATATATATTTAAATAAATTTCTGAAAAACACAAAATTTATATTAAAGATTATAAATAATTAACAAATTAGCTTTTCTTAAAGATAAAATCATATGAAAAAAATGGTGTATTGTATTTTTTCTTCATTTATAGGAAAATATAGGGTTTGATTTGCACTTGTAAAAGTTGCCGAGTTGTGAATCAAATTGTTTGATTCAATATAACTCACATTTATCTTACAAGTTAAGATTGTGAGTATGACCTCAATTTAAGTCAAAATCTAAGGAATTACCTTAAAATTAATGCACTCAAAGACTAAAGTCAAACTCAAAAATCAAATCAAACATGGAAAACTTTGGTAAGGCTTGTTTAAAAAACATGCATTACAATGTATCCTAGTGGATTAGTTCAAGTGCTATGCACTATAATATAACCTAGTGGATTAGTTCAAATGCTTGAGCCAATCCCTTATACTAACTATCTCTAATGTAAGCCTCATTTGATGCCCTTGTTGGGTTAGGCGACTAATAAGTACTAATAGACTAACAATAAGGAACATTCATAAAATGAAATGGAGTGCATGTCCCTTTCATATTAACTTTTTCTAAATAAAATATTTAAAATACCTATTAGGTTAGACATTATTATGTCCATTAATAAATTTTGTATATAATTTTGCACTTTAATAATTAAAATCAAAATACAAATTTCTTCCCTTTCACCGAAAGTTTCTTGGATCTTAATTTCATTCCCGTTAATTGTATAATCACGATGATAAAATGAATTTCCTTCTATCAAAGGAGTTGGCAGGTGCTTCGACATTATTGTCAATGATGACGATGAAAGGAGTTGGCAGGTGCTTCGACATTACTGTCAATGATGATGATGAAAGGAGTTGGCGGTCCACTGGAAGGCAAAAAAATGAAATGTGCGCGGAGATGGACCGCTCTTTTAACGGTATATACAAACGTCCACGTCAACGGAAGTGGAGATGGAAATTGGGTTACAAAGATTTGAAATGGGCGTGGAGGGAACCGCTCTTTTTAACTGCATATACAAACGTCCACGTCTTTTTATCAGTGGACGGATTTGTTTTGACGGCAATTGGTGGAATGGAAAAAGGTCCAAGTTAGAAAATTACAAAATTTACTCTTTCAAATTTTGGCAAGATTTCCTGTCACCCCTACAACGTGGAATTCTCACCACTGAACTACAACGCACTGTATTCATTAAATTAAAGCAATTGATTCAAATTTCGATTAATCAATTATCAAAAGATATTTTAAGATCTCATAATAATGTTAAAAGAATCGATTCAAATTTCGATTTTTCAATGATTTACGATCCCCTATAAACATTAAAACAATCGATTCAAATTTCAAATTTTACAATCCTATATAAACGTTAAAACATTCTATTCAAATTTAGATTAATTAATTATGAAAATATATTTTACAATCCCATATAACCTTTAAAACAATCGATTCAATTTTAGATTAATTACTTATCATATTTTACAATTCAATTTTCAATCAAAACATAATTTACAATCCCATATAAACGTTAAAACATTCTATTCAAATTTGGATCAATCAATTATCAAAAGATATTTTACAATCCCATATAAACTTTAAAACATTCTATTCAAATGCAGATTTCCATTAATTAATTATCAAAAGATATTTTACAATCCCATATGACTGTTAAAACAATCGATTCATTTCGATTAATCAGTTATTAAAAGATATTTTACAATTCAATTTTTGATTAATCAATTCTCAAAATATATTTTACAATCCCTATTCATGCTCATAGATAAAAACGGACGAAGTGTGTGCAGTTCAAACATCAGTTAATAGAGTGCAAGGATTTTAACTGTGAGTTCGAGCTCCATGGTGGGCGTTTATAATATATATTTCTAGATATAAAATCCCTTGTTTTCACAATAGGAAAGGAGCAGGTCGTCGGTTTGAGCCGTCTGAGTTTTTTAGTCCCTGCCCTTCCGGGCTCGCAGGGACTATAGTAATCGGTTTGTGAAGCTAGCATTATGTTGGCACGATAACCAACAACCATTATATAACTTAAAGCAAAGTTCTCTGAAATGACAAAAGAACCAACACCATATTTTATATTTTCTTATTTGTTTAACCAATGAATGAATTTTTCATCTTATTTGGCATCAAAACGAGGCATACGGGCAAGTATACGGGCTCAAAAGTTAGGACAAGTACAAGTGATTAGAACATTTGACAGTTTCATGAACTCAGTTTCATGAACTAATGCTATGTTTGCATTAGCATTAATCCCCTAACATTTAATGTTAACTATACTTATGGCGTATAATATGTCAAACCATGGCTGCTGCCCTGCCGTGTCAAATAATCCTTGTCGTGTCAAAGTTGCCCTGCCGTGTCAAACAATCCTTGCGCTGCCGTGTCAACATTGTAATTTGCATGAGCAATGTTACTATCAAAGTAAGGAAGGAGGATGGTATAACTAGCAGACCTTATGATACCTGTGTGTGTTGAATATGAGCCATGATACCTGTGTGTGTTGAATATGAGCCATAACCAGGAGGCTCTATGCAAAAGCCGAAGTAGAGGAATCTGCTGCTACTGGAGTTGCACCTGCCATCATATTTCAATGCATACATATTTCAATCATGCTGTGTGTTCTTTAAGCTCTATCAATAAAAACTGGTGTGTCTCTCTCGTTCAATCGAACTGTTTTACTTTCAGTTTTTGTTTTATCAGTCAAATCAATACATACATATTTCAATCATGCTGTGTGTTCTTTAAGCTCTATCAATAAAAACTCTAACTCAAAGCGTACCAAGTTATTTTCTCTGTGCCTGCCAATAGGCAAAATGATTACCTGAGGTTTTGATGCAGGAGTAGACAGTACCTTTAAGAACTTGTGCAATGCTCCAAATGCTCCAGATCGGTGAGATTCAGATTCTTTAAATTGTCCATGGAATCTGAAATGCTCTCCTGATTTCTTCCGTCGGTCAGTTGGATATTGCTGAAATTCCCGTCCGAATCTGGAAGAATCTGGTAGTCTTTTAGCTTTATATATTTTAAAAAAGGAAGGTAACAAAATTCTTCTGGTAGTCCAAAAATACATATGAGAAAAGCAAGAAATTCTTACCAGGCATGCCTCAGATGTTGTCCGCACTGATACGATTCCTCCCTGCCCTGTTCTCGCTCCGTCCTGTGCACTGAAGAGGAAATAGTTAAAGCCGAGAGACTTACAATCCGAGGACTAACCAAATACAAGTCGTCACATTCTGCAGGAATCCAATAAATCAATTTGTCTGGTTAAAACCCTTCTAACCCAATCGGCACACATAAGTAACACCCATATCAAATTTTATAATTGCAGATATGCAACCTACAACTTAGCAATCTAAAATGCGTTAACTTTCACAGAATTTGCTTTGGAATTTTGATATAGAAGTGGAAACTCACCCCAAAATGTCAGCATCCCCGATCTTCAAGGCAGATCCACTGATGGTCGACCAGGAGGTTAATCCAGCAGCCGCAATTTCGTCTCCAACCTACCTCACGTCTGGCCCGACATCTGAGAATATATTTGCAGAGATCTGCAACTCATGCACCATTTCAAACCAATTGGTAAACAAGTAGGTCATGTTCGTTGCATTCATTCCCTTGGCACCATCGAACCAGACTGCAGATATTGGTCCATATATGTCCATGCACAGATATTCACATCAAAAACCCAATTAATTAATGTGACGCCCTATAGATTCATCTCGGCTTATTAAACAGAGGTAATCCCTGATAACAAGGTTTAAATCTTAATCTTAAGCATACAAAACTAGAACTTTTATCTTCAGTCTGTCTTAACCTCCAATATACTCTTTATTACTCTGTTCTACGACATCTTCAAATTGCATGTTAAACTTTGATTTAAATGGTTTTATACGAATGCTAGTAACAGTTTTACATTTCAAAATAAAAGGCTAAAAGCATGAAATCCATTCTTGGTGAGAAGTTCCTGCAACTGTAGCATATAGAATTCATTTTACAATAACTCAAGGCCGTAGGTAGGCTCATAGCAGAGAAACTTATCCACAACGTGCAATCCATGAGCGACTCAACATCAGATAACACCAACACTCGTTTGCTCCTGTAACTACTGTTTGTTGCTCACACGGTAACCTAACTTACCCTGCAATTCAAACATTTAATTAGACCCCCTTGAGTGCTACCAATCTGAAAAAAACCCAAATCAATACTTAAAATACAAATTGAAAATACATAGATTTTATGATTCTTGTATTACTCACAAGCCACGCTTTGTCGCTCACAGTGGAAAGTGTAACCTGCAATCCTACATTCCTCTGCAACACAAAGAGGCAGACTTAGAGGTTCAACGAATTTGGTTCCTGAGTTTCAGGTTTAGCTATGATGCAAGGGACACGTGTACACATGGCTTGCATGCGATGCACGTGGTATCTATACAAATACTTCCGGAAGATCATTTAGTGGTTCCTCGTCTTTTTTAATATCTTGTTATTACCTGAGTTCGTAATTATTGAATATCTTGGTTGGAAACGATTTGGATTACTAAGGGTCCACTTCGGGATCCCATCTACATCTCGGGCAACCACCTCTGCATTACCCTGTCCAGTTGTCGCCCCGTAGCTTTGTGATCCCAGTAAAGCCAATATTGCGTGAGGACCCTTTTTTCAATGGACCTTAGTTTTTACTTTTTAAAACTAATTTTATTAGCTTAAAATATATATATATTTTAACTACACGATTAAAGATCTTAATACTTTAGCCTTAAGTTTACATATATTTTACCAATAATGAAAAATGGAATCTCAATGCTGGCATTAATCTATGTAAAGAGTCGGCAAGTTCTAGAGAAGGCATGCAACAATAGATCTCAGGCAGGCAGCAAGGTCTAGAGAAGGCAGGTCTCGAGCTCGAAGTTCAATGAAGGCAGCGAGGCCTTCGATCTCAGGGGGAAAGTGCCAAGGTCGAGGAGGGAGAGTTCTATCTCAGGCAGGCCTAGAATCACACTTGCTTTCTTGTTCAAAGAAAGTAAGACCTGCAATGCATTTCCGTCTTTTAGAGTTAATTTAATTATGATAGATTTTTTTCCCTCTCGAACAAGAGGAGAAACATTTTCCCCTGCTACCGCACAACGCAAGGACTATGTTTTTCAGTGGACATCGTGACCGATTTCTGACGCCCCTCGATCTGCACCTCGATCTGCCATTGATGGTAATGAAACTACGGGTGAGAGGACTTCGCTACTGAAACTGGCAGCTATGGAACTGTAGCTTTGTGATCCCAGTAAAGCCAATATTGCGTGAGCACGCTTTTTTCAATGGACCTTATTTTTTACTTTTTAAAACTAATTTTATTAGCTTAAAATATATATATATTTTAACTACACGATTAAAGATCTTAATACTTTAGCCTTAAGTTTACATATATTTTACCAATAATGTAAAATGGAATCTCAATGCTGGCGTTAATCTATGTAAAAAGTCGGCAAGTTCGAGAGAAGGCATGCAGCAATAGATCTCAGGTAGGCGGCAAGGTCTAGAGAAGGCAGGTCTCCAGGTTGAAGTTCAATGAACGCAGCGAGGCCTTCGGTCTCAGGGGGAAAGTGCCAAGGTCGAGGAGGGAGAGTTCTATCTCAGGCAGGCCTCGAATCACACTTGCTTTCTTGTTCAAAGAAAGTAAGACCTGCAATGCATTTCCGTCTTTAAGAGTTAATTTAATTATGATAGCTTTATTTCCCTCTCGAACAAGAGGAGAAATATTTTCCCCTGCTACCGCACAACACAAGGACTATGTTTTTTAGTGGACATCGTGACCGATTTCTGATGCCCCTCGATCTGCACCTCGATCTGCCACTGATGGTAATGAAACTACGGGTGAGAGGACTTCGCTACTGAAACTGCCAGCTATGGAACTCCAAGGGATGCCACCTACGCTCTTGCCCAGGTGAAACTTGAATAAAAACCATGCACAGGATTTGCTACTACTATGTTGATAGCTATGTGGCTCTCAAACCACGGAATACACGGGAGGCTGCTGGTGGCTGGACCAGCTAGGCAGGGAATAGCTGCCATGCAGCCTGTCTTGTTTAACTTTGTATTTGTTTTTGGCAGGCTCGATAGAAGGGAACAGGTCGTGAGTTCAGCCCCTTTGGATTTCTTAATCTCAAGATCGCTATAATTTTTGGCACAATGAATCACAACTCTGGATTTCTTCATCTCAAACTCTCTGTATTTTTTTGGAAAAATACAAACACCGTAATTGTGGGTTCGAGCGCCACGAGGGGGTCATGTTGACTACTTGGATTTCTTATGGTCATGTACAATTCCTGATTTTACGCCAAAATTCAACCCAAGCATTTCAAGTTATTAAAAGATATTTTACAATTCTAGATAAACGTTAAAACAATCGATTCAATTTTCGATTAAAGATTAAAGATAGTTTACAATCCCTATTCACGCTCATAGCCAAAAACATAAGAAGTCCGAACTTCAGTTAGTAGAGCGCAAGGCTTTTAACTGTGGGTTCGAGCTCCATGGTGGGCGTTTATATCCCGAGATATAAAATCCCTTTTTTTCACAATAAGAAAGGGACAGGTTGTAGGTTCGAGCCGTCTGGGTTTTTTAATCTTTTCTTTTTGGTAGGTTCGATAGAAGGGAACAGGTCGTGAGTTCGGCCCGTTTGGATTTCTTAATCTCAAAATCGCTATAATTTTTTGCACAACTTATCGCAAGTCGTATGGAATTCTTATTTTTAGCACAATGAATCACAAGTCGAGATTTCTTCATCTCAAGCTATCCGTATTTGTTCGTGGTTTCAAAGTGGTTGATGTTGACTACCTAGATTTCTTATCCCATGTAACATTCCTGATTTTATGTCAAAATTCAAAACCAGCATTGCCATATAAATTACAAGTGAGTCCACAAAAGGCATGTCCCATTTTCTAGTGTGATGGAACTTCATAAAGGCATTATTAGCTATGATTATGGACTGGCTTCCATATCCTTTGGGAAGTCCTATTCCAACAGGTTTTTTGTCTTATATATGCTAGCATGTTGGCTATTTGTGAGCCCTTATGTACCATCTGAACTTTTATATTGACTCAATATAATAATATGATTCTTTTTCTCTCTGAAAAAGTTTAACAGACAACAATCATCTCCAATAGTGGGTTCAAGCGCCGCGCTAGGTTGGTGTTGTTGTCTATCAATCAATTTCCAGTTTGGGAAAAATTGAAAAAAAGCATCGTAGGGCATGGATTCGAATCCCATGGTATACGGGTGTTCGTTGATCATTTAGATTTATCCTCATCCAAGATCCCTGATTCGAACCCTAGGTAGGATGGGTGTTGCTAAATATCAAGCTTTTGTTTTGGAAAAATAGAAAACGAGCACAAAACAAACATCATCATAAGCACTATTGCTGATTATTGGTTTAACATAAAATAGGCATCGCATGTTGTGGGTTCTAACCTCACGGTACGCTGGTGCTATATTGACTATTTGGATTTATCCTCAACTAAGATCTTCCTTGTGGAGGGAAACACATTTAATTATTGATAACAATAAATACTTTTGAATTTTTTTTAATAATTATTCTTTCAAAAAATAAAAGAAAATGATTTGGTTTCAATTTTATTAATAAATATAATGTCTATTTGTTTTGGATGGATAGTAAATGGATATTGTATTTTTTGGGAAAGGGTTATTGGCAGATATGTTTCTTATAAAAGAAGATATGCTCTAAAAAATACATTAAATGTAAAATACTCAAAATTTAATTTATTGAAAACTTTAATTTCTATATTATTGAAGGAAACTGTAATTTCCATATTATTCAAGAAAATTACGAGTAAATTATGAGTATGAGAGAAATTGCAAACTATGTTATCCTCATATACTAGGTGATCATATGTCATGCAACCTTTTAAATCCAACTTAACTAGGTTTATCGATAAAGTTGGGTCCAAAAACAATTATTTTTTAGCCAACAAAACAATGCAAGTTCCATAAGATTTGATTTGCATGCCATAATCATTGGCATCCATATGTAATGCAAACCCTCAAATAGGTTGTGCCACAAGAAGACACCTACCCTAGAACATGCCTCATCATACCCATGTCATCTACAACTAGCACTACAACTTTGCTATTAGAACATGAGACAACCCTTGGGTAAGTACTAGATAACTAGGTTAAAATAGTTCTCCACAAACACTTACCATTCACAACAAGCATCATCATTGTAAAATCCTATTTCTCATCCCTATTGATATGGTAATTAAAATTAATTACGATATTGATCCCTACATGGACATGTAAATGTAAATGTGCAAAAGAACCTAAATAAATGTAATTACAATTTAAATACTTGTTGATGATGCAATGAAGCATAATACAATGCAAAGCATGTGAAGCAAAATTCTTCATAGTCATGATTCAAAAAGTCTTTACCTTTAGCAATTCTTATAATTTTAAGAGACTTTTGTAGTCACTTCCAAAAATTTCTACCCATTTGATGATTATTGGATATTTTTAAGAGGCTCTTATAATCACATCAAACGTTTTCCAATCATTTCATGATTATTGGGTATTTCCCCTATTCATCCCATTATATTGATCACAATTGGGTATCTCTCCTATAGCATGGTGACTTTTGGAAAGGAGGCTTTGTCTCAAAAATTTAATTTCACCAACATAATAATAAAATGCTGAGAGCTTCAATGGAATATAAGATGTATATAAAAGACAATCTTTTATAAAATATTGAGTATAAATTCTTGCTTCCCCTGATGGGTAGTGGCCATCTTATAATATAAGGGTTGGAAAGTTCATTTATAAACTTTGAAACCCTATTGAATTTTAGAAAACATAAATTAATAATTA
>APFE031188125.1:0-22413 GCA_000404065.3 Pinus taeda
CTAAAATATTATTTCCATACTATGTTCCAAGCTTTTTGGGGATGGTGCATGCTCATATATCATAATAAATTACTTAAGTTTCACATACTATTATTTTTCTAAACGTAGTAATGGTCCAATATTATTTGGTTTGGAAAGGAATCTATTTTCAAAACAAGGTATGCTCATATATATTTGAGTTTATTTTAAAGAAAATGATTAGTTGGATTATCTACTGATTAAGTAAATACCCGAACATCTAAACCAATATTTTTTAGAGGTTTATGTGTTTTTCATAGCTCCATGCCACATACTTTTAAGATTAATGATTGCATCGCCTATTTCATTATACTTATGCTCTACAAATTTTTGTGAAACTGGGAATATATTCTCAATTATATATGCATCCTTATATTTCATTTTGTTCTTCTATTCAAAACAGTAAACCTATGGTTTAAGTTGGAATAATATACTTATTACACTCACATCTAGAAACCTAAACCATATTGTTGTCACTCTCATGAAAATGATATTATATAAATAATAATTAGATAAAGTGAAAATTTATTTGCTCAAGATTTATGACAAGTGTAAAAACATCACTAAAATGTATTAAAACATCAAATAAACAAAATGAATGCACTAAGTTAACCACCCCTATTACTATAATATAATAAATTTAAATTTATCATTAATATGATTCTAAATGTTACAATTACTTTTCTAAAATAATTGATCTAAAATAATAATTATTATTAAAATTGCTTCTCCTTGGTTAATATCTCTTCTTCCTTGGATCTAATTAAACAAGAAAAAAGTTAATTACGAAATACATAGAGGCATCTCGTACCTTATACACTACTAGTGAGTTATTCCAGGGGCCATATCTTCCTTAAATAATTACCATGAGTTAGACTCCATTCATTAACATTGGCATGTAGTTAAGACCATTCTCGAGTAATAAAATGTTGAACCTTTCTTCCTTGCAATAATAATGCTCCACGCTTATACAATAAAATTTCTAATTGAAATTTGATAACAATATTTTTGGTGATGACTTACTGAATATTTAGAAACAAATACAATAAGATTAAATTATAAATCTGATTAGGTAAATATTTAATTAAATGTTTTACATTAATACTAATTTTCTTTATATTAATATTATATAGATAATTGTTTCAAACATTATTTAAAGTTAAGACATTGAATACTTACCTATGAACGAGATTCCTTGTAATCATAATGTTGCACACTAACTTTTTAATGGCAATTTGAAAGTAATATTTTTGGAGGTCTCTTAGAGAAAATTTGGAAAAAATAATTGCACATAAGGCATCTATATGAGGGATATCACATGAAACAATAATTTCACCTAAGGCATCTCTATGAGTGGTTAGAAAATAATTACACCAAACATTTCTCTCTGACAGGTTCAGTTAGACATATGCTATTAATCCAAGCCAGTAGTAGAGTGTTATTTTCTCCTCCTCCCTTCAATTAAAAGTTTGAATATAGCAAAAAAATGTCATTGGTAAGGCTCATGCATGTGACAAAACTTTAAGATGCATCACCAATGTCACATATTTTAACAGTCCTGAAAAAAGTGATGTATATTGATTGTCCTTGAAGGTTTTTCATGAAAGTGATATTCAATGACACTTTTAGTGACTTTTTTTTATTGAAACTCATTGATGCTCTTTTTATTACTTTTGGTGATGGTCAAAAACTATTCGTCACCATTGATGATTCCAATGTGTTTTTGATGATGATATGTTCTTGTTTTTATACTTTTTGTGAAAACATAACAATTTGAGACCACTGTTGTGGAAATTTTCCATTATGTGTCTAAGGCCATACTGCTTAGAGTCAAGCAATATTTTAAGACATGCTCTAGCATATCATAACACTCTTGTAGCATGTGCTGACATGCCCTATAGTCCCTAGCATGCCTTGGAACACCTTAGCATGCATTGATATACATTAGCACTTGGCATGTATTGGAACCTATTATTAGTGTGCTTAGTATGCCCCTTTTGAATAAGATAAAGTATTGACTCCCTAATCATCTTATGTGTTCATTTCCTTGAATTTTGTCTCAGTTTTTCCATTTTTTGCCTTGACACTCATCAACACATATTGGCATACCTTGGCACCCTACACATCCTAGCATGCCTTGGCACCTGACATGTGTTGGCAGGCCTTAACACTATTTGGCACATCTTAGCACACCTTAGAACTATCTATCAAACTCTATCACTTCATGAGTTGCCCTTATATTCCCTAGCATGCCTTAGCCGTGATTATCATACCTTGTCACTCCCTCCTTAACATCATAAATAGTACTTACGGACACTCCTTCACACACCCTCATATTCATTAACTTTCATGAATTTGGACATGATACTCACTTATGTTGTCCTGGTACTCCCTCAGAGTCATGAACATGTTTTGGAACTCTATAGCACAACTTTACATTCTTCAACATGCCCTACAAAGTCATAGCATGCATAACACTCTCTAATGCACATTGGAACTTGGCACGTGTTGGTGCTTGGTAGCTCTTATCATGTTTGGCATGCATTGAGATTACTTGGTATGCTTCAGAATGGTTTAATATTGAATTTATTTGAGACGAAGTTTTGGAAAGTAGATGAGAAGAAACATAGGAAAATTTTGAACTTAGAATTCACTAACATTTGGCACTTGGCACTTATTTGCACCTACTGTTGGTGTGCCTAGCATGTCTTTCATGGACAAGATAAATTTATTACTTATTAACCCCATTATGTGTTAATTCCTTATAGTTTAACTTTTTTCTCCCTTTTGTTTCGTTAACATTCATTGTCACGCATTGTCAAACTCTTGCACATATTGGCATGCCTTACCACATGACACATCTTAGCATCTTTGACATGCCTTCACACTATCTCAGACATGTTAGCATTTCGAATCACACCTTGGAACTGATGCCCTCACAATTATCCTTACATTTTTCAACCACTTGGGAACCTTACATTCCCTTGAACACCTTGGCACATCATAGTTGTCATGACCTCATAGACATCCTTAATCTTTTTGCAACTCGGGAATATAACCAACTCATTAGAAAAACAATGTTACACCCAACCCAAAGTATCCCTCTCTCTGAAATTTCTTTTTCCATACCATTTCATAACCATAGTATTCCCTCCTATAAATCCTATTCTGAACTTCTCCTAAGACACTTGATCCTTGGGACAGCTAGAATTCACTAACACTCCTTGGCACACACTCTTATTTATTTATTTCCAATAATTTTGACCTATTTCTTCCATTGTGTTCCCTTGGCACTCCCTAACACTCCTGAACATGAATTCACATTTATGTCATGCATTAGCATGCCCTTTCATTCCGTGGCATTCCATGACACTCCTTAGCTATCCCACCCTCACAACTAATCTTACTTTTTCTGATAGTTGGAAACCTAACCAAGTCTTGCCTTGACTACAAAAGCTTGGCCAATTCCTTGGAACTTGCAAACACTCCTTAGCATGCATTGGCACACCTTACTATTTGGTGCACCTTGGTATGCTTCCCTAACACTCTAACATGCCTTGGTATTGCATATAATACCTTGTTACTCCTTCCTTAGAAAAATTAGAACTCATTGAAACTTCACCTCTGTACATTTGAAACTAGTGCCCCTTGTGCTTCCATAGAACTTGGCCCTAACACTCCCTACCAAGCGTTCGTGCCATACCTTGGTAGTTGCAACATCTTGGCATCTCTCAGAATTTGGCTTGTATTGGCATGTTTAACATTCCTTCAAGCTATGTAGCATGTCTTAGTACTTTGTGGCATTCCCTCGCACACCTTCCCTATCCCTAGATTTCATGCAGTCATAGATAGCCTTACCTTTTTAATGACTTGGGAACCCAAACAAGTCATAGGAAAAAAATGTTGTGCCAAACCCAAAGTCTCCTTTTGTCTAAAGTTGATATGACAAGCCCCCTATTGTACCCATAGGTTCCACTCCTACAAGTCCTATTCTAAACTTCTCCTAACATACTTTGTCCTTGAGACATGACAATCCTTGGAACACACTTTTATTTGTCCACTTACATGCATTTTGACCTAGTGCTCCCTTTTGATTCCCTGTCACTCCCTGAAACACCTCGACATGAATTGACAATTTCTGACATGTGCTAGCATGTATTTTCATTCCTTGGAATGCCCCAGCACTCCTTAGTTTCCATCCCCTCACAACTACCCTTAATTGTTTAGGGACTTGGGAACCTAACCAAGTCTTGCCTCGACTACAATAACATGACCAAGTTACAGTTACTACACCTAGACTATGCCTTGTTCACCTAAGAATTGAATATAACTCATCTTAGTCTACTCATGTACAATTTCAACTTATCCCACATAAGAAGTTACAAGTGACCAAGTCAAGGGTCATGTCCAACCATGAGCATAAAAATATTGAGCAACATAGCTTACATCTTGACATGCCATAGCACTTGGCACATAACAATCCCTTGGTACTTTGTAGCATGTGTTATCATCGTCTGCATTCCCTTTCATGCTTTGGCACTTCCTAGAACACCCTAGCACTCCCTCACATGCCCTAACACTCTGGCATGCCTTGGCACTTCCTAGCATATAACCTTGTCACTCCCTCCTTAACACATCTGAAACTCACTAATACTCTGTATCACACACTCTCATTCAACCTTTATTTCTATTCAGTTTGAAATAGTTCTCCCTTGTGTTTCCATGGCACTCCCAAACACTCCCTGGCACACATTCCACACCTTAATACCTGGAAAATATTTTCATGTCACCTTGGCACTATAGGATTACCTGGAACTACCTAGCATACCTTGTTACTCCCTTCCTAACATAGCTACAATTCACGGAGACTCACTATCACGCACTCGAATTCATTCATTTCCATGCATTTGAAACTAGTGCTCCCTTGTGCTTTTGCAACACTCCCTAAAACTCCCTAACATGCATTGGCACACACTAGCACCTAGCACATCTTGGCATGTTTCCATAGACTCTAGCATGCCTTATCACTTCCCAGAATATGTAGAACACCTAGAACTCACTTACACCTCTTGTGACAAAATATTATTCATTCATTTCCATGCATTATTTTGACCTAGTGCTCCCTTTTGTTTCCCTGGCACTTTGTAACACTTCCTAGCACGCATTGACACACTTTAGAACCCAACACATCTTGGAAACATTCTTCCTGACACCCTAGCATGCCCTAACACTGCCTAACATACCATGTCACTCCCTCCTTAACGCACCTGAAACTCACTAAAACTCACTGTCACACAATCTTATCCATCCATTTCCATGCTTTTCAGCCTACTGCTCCCTTATGTTTCCCTATCACCCACGAACACTCCTTAACACACATTTGCACACCTTGTCATTTGGTACATCTCGACATGGTTCCCAATAACTCTAACATGCATTGGCACTACCTATCATACCTTATCACTCCCTTCTTAGCATACTTAGAACTGGGTAACACTCCCTATTACATACACTTGTTCATTCATTTACATGCAATTAAATCTAGTGCTCCAGTGTGTTTGTTGGAACTCCCTAACACTCTTTACAATGCATTGGCACCACACCCTAACAACTAGCACACCTTGGAATGCCTTATCACTTGGCATGTATTGGCTTGCCTAACATGTGTTGGAACTATCTAGCATCTGTTAGAAATTCTTGGCAATTGTTGGCTATAACATTGATGACTCAATTCTCATAATAGTGCATGTAACTGAGGAAGAGATAATGAGGGAGGAGAAGATTGTGTGGATAGTATAATTCTAGAGTATCCTTCAATGTCTATAGGTATTTTTTATTTTTATTTTTTGCATTTCTAGATAATAATTTTGTATCCAATAGAATTAAGTCAAAGGATCGTTTTAACATGATATTTTAATCCTCTTTCTTCAAGATATACTAAGATATTCTCTTTTTTCTACATTATCTATTATTGACAAGTCTTTTTATTTGGAATTGAGTATACACACACACACACACACACACAACACACACACACACACACACACACACACATATATATATATATGGGACCATGTGTTTCAATGAGCAAAGAGGTGTAATTGCACAATTATGTTCGCTAGATGTTTCCACATCAGAATCATCTATTTATCCAGATCTCCAAAAAGTCGTGGACAATCATTCCAAGGTATTTGAGGCTCCCAAAGGTCTCCCACCTATGCGTGATCATGATCATACTATTCATCTGATTCCAGGAAGTGTTCCTCCAAACATCAGGCTGTACATATATCCCTATCTCCAAAAGAGTGAAATTGAACGTATGGTTGCAGAAATGCTAGAGGCTGGTATAATTCAACCAAGTCAAAGTTCTTTCTCTGATCCAGTAGTATTGGTGCACAAGAAGGATGGATCATGGCACATGTTTCCGGATTATAGGGAGCTCAACAAGCTCACTATTAAAGATAAGTTCCCCATTCCTGTCATTGATGAATTACTGGATGAATTGCATGGATCAATTTACTTCACCAAGTTGGATCTTCATTCACGGTATCATCAAATCAGAATGAAGATTGAAGACATTCCGAAAACAACATTTAGAACTCATGAGGGTCATTATGAATTTTTGGTCATGCCTTTTGGCCTTACCAATGCACCTTCAACATTTCAAAGTTTGATGAATACAATTTTCAAACCATTCCTTAGAAAATTTGTGTTAGTATTTTTTGATGATATACTAATCTACAACAAGTCTTGGGAGGATCATGTTGAACATGTTGACAGGGTGCTACAACTATTGGAGGAGAAACAATTATATGCAAAAAGATCCAAATGTTTCTTTGGAGTCCAGGAGGTGGAATATTTGGGTCATATTGTATCTCATGAAGGAGTTAAGGTAGACCCTAGCAAAATTAAAGCCATTAAGGAATGGAAAATTCCCACATCCATAAAGCATCTGCGACGATTTCCTGGGTTGACAGGGTATTATCGCAAGTTTGTTAAGAATTATGGGAGAATAGCAGCACCTCTAACAACATTACTGAAGAAAGATGCATTTTCATGGACTCCGGAAGCAACAAAGGCCTTTGAACATCTTAAAGAGGAAATATGCCAAGCACTGATCTTAGCTACACCAGACATCACAAAAACCTTTATTGTGGAATGTGATGCTTCAGGAAATGGAATTGGTGCTATTCTAATGCAAGATGAAAGACCCATTACTTTTGAAAGTCTTCCAATCAAGGGAAAGTTTTTAATAAAAGCTATTTATGAGAAGGAAATGTTGGCAATACTCCATGCACTTAAGAAATGGCGACCCTATCTAATGGGAAGACACTTCAAGGTAAAAACGGATCATGATAGCCTTAAATACTTTTTAGAACAAAGATTATCCTCTGAAGAGCAACAAAAGTGGGTCACAAAGATGTTGGGGTATGACTTTGAAATCATCTACAAAAAAGGGAAGCAAAATGTGGTGGCAGATGCACTCTCAAGAAAGGATGAGGATGTGGAAGAATTGTTGTGTGCCATTTCTATTATCCAACCAGATTGGATAAATGAAGCAAGGGAGGAATGGAAGAATGACGAAAAACTGTGGTCACTTATTCGAAAGATACAACATGGTTCCAGTACGTCTGATACATTTAGCTTGAAAAATGATTCGTTATGGTACAAAGATCGCTTATACCTCTGTAAGAATTCCCAGCTAAAACAAAAGATTCTTATGGAATTGCACACTTCTCCCTTAGGAGGGCACTCAAGATTTTTAAAAACTTACCACAGGGTTAAGAAAGTATTTTTTTGGGATGGCCTTAAATCAGATATTCAAAAGTTTGTGGTGGAATGTTTGGTTTTCCAACAAAATAAAGTTGAAACAATTAAGACACCAGGTCTATTACAACATTTATCCATTCCAAGCCAACGTTGGGAGGAGGTTTCAATGGATTTTATGACAGGTTTACCCAAGTCTGAGGGAAAGAGTGTCATCATGGTGGTAGTTGACAGACTTACCAAGTATGCACACTTTTGTGCATTATCACATCCATTTAAAGCTAGTACAGTTCTACTGCATTTATGGAAACAATTCAAAAGCTACATGGAAACCCAAAGATTATTGTAAGTGACAGAGATCCCATTTTCACTGGAAATTTTTGGACAGAATTATTTTCTTGTCTTGGTACTCAGTTAGCTCATAGTCATCTTATCATCCTCAATCTGATGGGCAAACTGAGATAGTAAACAAATGTTTGGAAGGATATCTTCGTTGCTTTGTATCTGATAAACAGACACAATGGGTCAAATGGTTGCCTCTGGCTGAATGGTGGTATAACACTTCCTCCCATACAACAACAAAAATGACCCCATTTATGGCACTTTATGGGTATCAACCACCATCCATCACATCATATTTAAGAGAAAATTCTAAGGTTTAGGCAGTGGAACATGACATCGAACATCAACAACAAGTCTTCAAACTCTTAAAGGATAACCTCGTGTTGGCACAAAATAGAATGAAACAACAGGAAGATCAACATCGCAGTGAAAGAAGTTTTGATGTAGGTGATTGGGCATTCCTACGTCTACAACCATATAAGAAAATGTCCCTCAAGCAAGTTAAGAAGGACAATAAATTATCACCAAAGTATTACAGTCCGTACAAGGTGTTGCAAAAGATTGGTACTATGGCATACAAATTGGAGCTTCCTGCAACTTCTCGATTGCACCCAGTTTTCGATGTTTCATTTTTAAAGAAGGTTATAGATGACAAGCTCCCAGTTCAAACAATATTGCCAGAACTTGATTAGGAAGGAAAAATTATATTGGAACTGGAAGCAGTCATAGAAACAAGAACTCGACAGCTACGAAATCAATCAATTTCAGAGTATCTGATCAAGTGGTAGAACTTATCCACTGAAGATTCCACATGGGAGGGTGAGAATTTTATGCAGAAGTATCCAGAACTACTCAAGCGTTGAGGACAACACTTTTTTGAAGGCGAGGGGCATGTTGGGTCCCTATAATACTAGTGATTACCCCATTACGATTGTAGTTATACCCCTTATTAATATTGTTGTGCCCCTATTTCCCCCATATTGTTATTACTGTGCCCCACAGAATCCCTCTATTGTTATTTTTGTGGCTTTATATTATTATTGTTAGGTCAGCTGGTTTATATTGTGACTCCTTAGACTCCTATATATAGAAAGGAGGTTTTTTCATTTGAATCAGGCAAGAATTGTTAATTTATGTAATGTAAAGGAGGTTACCCCCTCGAAGAGGCTGAATTCTAAGGCGTTGATCTATCGTTTCTATCTTTTCTTGAGCTGGTTTCATAACACTACTCAACACATATTGGCATACCCTAGCACCCTACACAACCTAGCATGCCTTAGAACTTGACATGTGTTGGAAAGCCTTAACACTCTACGACACATCTTAGCACACCCTAGAACTACCTATAATACTTTATCACTTCTTGACTTGCCCTTATATTTCCTAGCATGCCTTACCAATGATTATCATACCTTGCCACTACCTCCTTAACATCATAACTAGCACTTATGGACACTCCCTTCACACCCTCATATTCATTCACTTTCATTAATTTGCACATGATGCTCACTTATGTTGTTTTGGTATTCCCTCAGAGTCTTGAACATGTATTGGCACTCTATAGCACAACTTTACATTCTTCAACATGCCCTACAAATTCATACCATGCATAACACTCTCTGATGCACATTGGAACTTGGCACATGTTGGTGCTTGGAAGCTCTTAGCATGTTTGGCATGGGTTGAGATTACTTGGTATGCTTCGGAATGGTTTAATATTAAATTTATTTGAGACCAATTTTTGCAATGTAGACGAGAAGAAATACATGAATATTTTGAACTTAGAATTCACTAACACTTGGCACTTGGCACTTATTTGCACCTAGCGTTGGTGTGCCTAGCATGTCCCTCATGGAGAAGATAAATTTATGACTTATTAACCCCATTATGTGTTACTTTCCTTGTAGTTTAACTTTTTCCTCCCTTTTGTTTCCCTAACGTTCCTTTTAATGCATTGTTAAGCTCTTGCACATCTTGGCATGCCTTACCACATGACACATCTTAGCATCTTTGACATGCCTTCACACTATGTCAGACATTTTAGCATTTCAAGTCACACCTTGGAACTGATGCCCTCACAATTATCCTTACATTTTTCAACCACTTGGGAACCTTACACTCCCTTCAACACCTTGGCACTCCCTAGTTGTCATGACCTCATAGATATCCTTACTTTTTTTGCAACTCGGGAATCTAACTACTCATTAGAAAAGCAATGTTACACCCAACCGAAAGTATCCCTCTCTCTGAAATTTCTTTTTCCACACCTTTTCATACCCATATTATTCTGTCCTATAACTCCTATTCTGAACCTCTCCTAAAACACTTGATCCTTGGGACATCTAGAATTCACTAACACTCCTTGGCACACACTCTTATTCATTTACTTCCAAGAATTGTGACCTAGTTCTTCCGTTGTGTTCCCTTTGCACTCCCTAACACTCCTGAACATGAATTCACATTTTACGTCATGCATTAGCATGCTCTTTCATTCCATGGCTTTCCGTGACACTCCTTACCTATCCCACCCTCAAAACTAACCTTAGGTTTTCTGATAGTTGGGAACCTAATCAAGTCTTGCCTTGACTACAATAGCTTTGCCAATTCCTTGGAACTCGTGAACACTCCTTAGCATGCATTGGAACACCTTAGCTCTTGGCACATCTTGGTATGCTTCCCTGGCACTCTAACATGCCTTGGTATTGCATATAATACCTTGTTACTCCCTCCTTAAAAAAATTGGAACTTGTTGAAACTTCATCTCCATACGTTTGAAACTAGTGTCCCCTGTGCTTCCCTAGAACTTGGCCTTAACACTCCCTACCATGTCTTTGTGCCATACCTTGGCACCTGCAACATCTTGGCATGCCTTAGAATTTGGCTTGTATTGGCATGTTTAACATTCCTTCAAACTATGTAGCATGTCTTAGTACTTTGTGGAATTCCCTCGCACACCTTGCCTATCCCTAGATTTCATGAACTCATTGATAGCCTTACTTTTTTAATGACTTGGGAACCCAAACAAGTCATAGGAAAAACAATTGTGTGCCCAACCCAAAGTCTCCTTTTGCCTAAAGTTGCTCTGACAAGCCCCTTATTGTAACCATAGGCTCCCCTCCTACAATTCATATTCTAAACTTATCCTAACATACTTTGTCCTTGAGACACCTGGAACTCGTTGACAATCCTTGGAACACACTTTTATTTGTCCACTTACATGCATTTTGACCTAGTTCTCCATTTTGATTCCTTGTCACTCCCTAAAACACCTCGACATGAATTGACAATTTCTGACATGTGTTAGCATGTATTTTCATTCCTTGGAATGCCCTAGCACTCCTTAGTTTCAATGCCCTAATAACTACCCTTAATTTTTTAGGGACTTGGGAACCTAACCAAGTCTTGCATCGACTAAAACAACATGACCAAGTTATAGTTACTACACCTAGACTATGCCTTGTTCACCTAAGAATTGAATATAACTCATCTTATTCCACTCATGTACAATTTCAACTTATCCCACTTAAGAAGTTACAAGTGACCAATTCAAGGGTCATGTATAACCGTGGCCATAAAACAATTGAGCAACATAGTTTACATCTTGACATGCCATAACACTTGGCACATCTAACAATCCCTTGGTACTATGTTGCATGTGTTACCACTGCCTGCATTCCTTTGCATGCTTTGGCACTTTCTAGCACACCCTACCACTCCCTAACATGACCTGACACTCTAGCATGGCTTGGAACTTCCTAGCATATATCCTTGTCACTCCCTCCTTAACACACCTGAAACTCACTAATACTCCCTATCACACACTCTCGTTCAACCTTTGCTTCTATTCAGTTTGAAATAGTTCTCTCTTGTGTTTCCATGGCACTCCCTAACACTCCCTAGCACACATTACACACCCTGATACCTGGGAAATCTTGGCATGTCACCTTGGCACTCTAGGATTACCTGGAACTACCTAGCATACCTTGTCACTCCCTCTTTAACACAACTACAATTCATGGACACTCCATATCACACACTCGAATTCATTCATTTCCATGCATTTGAAACTAGTGCTCCCTTGTTCTTCTGCAACACTCCCTAAAACTCCCTAACGTGCATTGGCACACCCTATCACCTAGCACATCTTGGCATGTTTCCATAGAATCTAGCATACCTTACCACTTCATAGAATATGTTGTCACTCCCTCCTTAGAACACCTAGAACTCACTGACACTTCTCGTCACAAAATATTATTCATTCATTTCCATACATTATTTTGACCTAGTGCTCCCTTGTGTTTCCATGGCACTTTGTAACACTTCCTAGCACGCGTTGACAAACCTTAGAACCTAGCACATCTTGGAAACATGCTTCCTGACACCATAGCATTCCCTAACACTACCTAACATAGCATGTCACTCCCTCCTTAACACACCTGAAACTCACTAAAAATCCCTGTCACATATTCTTATTCATCCATTTCCATGCTTTTTGGCTTAGTGCTCCCTTATGTTTCCCTCGCACTCACTAATACTCCTTAGCACACATTGGCACACCTTGTCATTTGGTACATCTCGACATGGTTCCCAATAACTCTAAAATGCATTGGCACTGCCTATCATACCTTATCACTCCCTCCTTAGGATACTTAGAACTTGGTAACACTCCCTATTACACACACTTGTTCATTCATTTCCAAGCAATTAAATCTAGTGCTCTGTTGTGTTTCTTGGAACTCCCTAACACTCCTTAAAATGAATTGGCACCACACCCTAAGAACTAGCACATCTTGGAATGCCTTATCACTTGGCATGTATTAGCTTGCCTAACATGTGTTGGAACTATCTAGCATCTGTTAGAAATTCTTGGCAATTCTTGGCTATAGCATTGATGAATCAATTCTCATAATAGTGCATGTAATTGAGGAAGAGATAATTGAGGAGGAGAAGATTGTGTGGATAGTATAATTCTAGAGTATCCTTCAATGTCTATAGGTATAATTTTTTTTTATTTTGCAATTCTAGATAATAATTTTTTATCCAATAGAATTAAGTGAAAGGATAGTTTTAACATGATATTTTGATTCTATTTCTTCAATATATTCAAAGATATTCTCTTTTTTTCTGCATTATCTACTATTGACAAGTCTTTTTATTTGAAATTGAGTATATATATATATTCATATTCGACCATGTGTTTCAATGATTAAAATTTCATCTAGAGCTATTTTCATCTCTCCCTTATTCCAACATAATGGAAATTTCATATAATGTTTTCATTTATATTTTGTATTTGGTTCATCAAATCTTTTGAGATATCCCATGGAGCCTTGAATGCTAATATTATTGACTTCCTTTTTTTGTGTTATTGTTGGCATAGACAAAGGTCTTATCCTATTTAATTTTCTAACTCCATTAATTCATTTTCAATAGTAAGGGCCATCATTATACATCCATAATTCCAATATTTTTTTGGGCTTATGTGGAAGAAGGAACATTTCTAGTAATAAGATTGCTACTAAATGCATTGTTATAAAGGCAAGGACTAATATGTGACACCTCATTTTCAAATAATAGTTCAAAGTATTAGGATAAACGTATTTTATTTGAATAACATCTCTGCAATGTGAGATGTTTATTAACCCTATTAGATATTAGTTCTCTAATAAATGAACAACAATTTTCTTAGACCAATTCCCATGTTTCTATTGGGTTGTGTTATATTATTTCCACGTAGTTTACAAGGGGTTTGAAGGGCACCCATAACCCCACATTATGTTAGGTTGGGCGGACACACCTATGGTTTTGTGCACGATTTTCGCACATGTTTTTTGGACACAATAGTTTTTGGTCCATGGTACTAGACGCAATGGTTTTTGGTCCATGGTATTGGATGTGATGGTTTTCGGTCCATGGTATTGGATGCTTCGGCATGTATAAATATGTATTGTAACGTTCAAAGGAACATAATGAAAAATCAAGCTAGTAGTCCCAGTTTTGGGATCCAGGGAAAAATATTTGTGTATATGTGTTTTCTGTGTTCTACTCTCGTATTATTTATTTTCTGTGTTTTATAATTCATATGCAGGTAATTTCTGTATGATCTTAAAACCTACAATTTCTTTTTGTGATATTAAAATAAAATTGATGAAAAGGATTGTTCCCTTATTTTTTTCTGTTTTGCAATATGTGCATATTAAGATAACACTAATCAAAAGGGTCATTCCCTTATTTATTCTCTATGTTGCATTACGTGCTATATATATTCATGAGGGTTACATAAAATATCATGAATATTCTCTCAGTTTTTGTGAAGAATAAAATCTAAGATGTATTTTTTAAAAGCTTAAATTGACCACACAGTTTCAAAAAAAAGGGGACCTTTTATAGGAGTTCAAATTACGTTTCGGTTGTGCAAGATTAAGGATAATTGTAAGAGGTTCCTTAATATAAACATGTCTAGAGTAACCCTGAATATGGACATATGTGGTATAAAATGAAGATAGTGTAAAAGAGACTATCCATGTGAATTTATGTCATGATTGGAATTATATTTTTATACTTAAAAGTGAAATTAAGAAGCATTACATTGATTTAGTGTGAAATATATTCATATACCTTGTAAGTAACGTTTAAGAAGCATTTTCAAAATTTTATTATATGGCACTGTTATATTTTTCCAAAACATATCACGACGGAGAATACTAACCCCTATTTGTTTAACCCACACATTCCCCTAAATGCTATAATGCTCAAATTCACCATTTCCTTAATGTTTTTACATTAACCTTACTTATGCCAATGAATGTAATCTTATAAAT
This sequence comes from Pinus taeda, assembly GCA_000404065.3. Classification (NCBI taxonomy): domain Eukaryota; kingdom Viridiplantae; phylum Streptophyta; class Pinopsida; order Pinales; family Pinaceae; genus Pinus; species Pinus taeda. The sequence goes on from APFE031188125.1 coordinate 14,949, forward strand.
AATTAATATTTTTAATATTTATTTACAACCATGCTACTAAATTTCAAAAAGATTTTGTTTTGTTACAAACAAAAATCTAGGGAAGTGAAAAAGGACCATGCTTATGTTTGTAGTATTTCTTTTAGTATTCTTGCTTCAAGAAGAAACTATATTTAATTCTATATATTCAACCTTTTCCAATTTTTCATTTCTCTAGATTTCTTCCCTACAATTAGTCTTCATTAGTTACATATTTGGATATCACATGATTTGTTTTAATTACATCGCTCAATACTATATAATCCTATAAAAAAATATATTTTATTAAGCTGTGAATAATAAATGAATCTATTACACTATATTTTACATTATTAATGAGTTATAAAATATTGGGCATGGATATTTGATTTATATCATTTAATACATACACACCTCATTTAAGTTAAAAGTTGAACTATCTTTGTGACTTGCAAACTTACCTTCTCTGTTCAACTCTTTTTACGCTTAGGGTCAGGAGTTTATAGCCATTATTGATTTCTGCTAGTTACTATATATCTCCCATTAATAATAGTATGATATCCATCATAGCCAAGATTTAATACATGGATATTCACGGAAAAAAACTTTCAGTATTAATCTTCAAATAACATTCATTAGGTATGCATAAATTGTGTACGTGTATATGTCATTTTCCCCTTTCTTTCAAATATTTGAGCATCTTAACATATTTTCTCGACATATATTTTCTTGATAATGTTATGATGGAGAAGGGCTTAAGAACTTCTAACTCTACTTTATAAATATTTTTTAATTCATAGAATTTTATATAAGGACTTTCATATTTATATATTGAACTATTTCATTATTTCCTTTGCAATAATGACATGCTTGGACAATTCCTTAATCATGTTTTTAATTCCATCGATATATATGGTTTGCAAAAGTGAAAATCCAACATTTTCTAAATATGCATTGATATAGGTTGTTTTAATCTAATGACTCTTCATTAATTACATATTCTATTATTTGGATATCATAACATCAATTTAAATAGTGTGGTTTCAACTTGCATGATACCATAAAAGCTTATATTTCATCAAGCCATAAACTATAATTTAAGCACGTTCACTCTATTTCACATTTTTTATGATTTGGTAAAGTTTAGACATGCATATTTTATATATCTCTTTTAATACATATATAATGACTTTATGCTAAGAATTACAACATATTTTTAATCTCCATTAATTCTAAATCGTATATGGGCTGCATAATAAATTGTATGAATTGTTTCCTATCTCTATTCAATATCCCATATTATCCTTTCTAACTTATGTCTAAGAAAATTATAACTAAATTAGGAAACTTCTAGTATTCTCTTCACTAGTTTTGGCACTAGGCTTCACCATTTCCTCATAAAAGGTGTATATATATCTATAACTTTTTTCTCTTTTAATAGTTTCAACATGATATAAAGAACTCACCTTTATCTCTTGTTCCAAATATTTCTTGCTTCAAAGGATTTTGGTTTAGAATTTCGAGGTTCAAAGTTGATGTATTTACATAGTCCCGTAATCATTTTCTAATTTTATCAATACACATCATAATGAAATGACAATGAATTTATCTCCATTCCGTACTCTTATGATGTTTGATGGATGATTTTCATTTTTTATTAATCTATTTCTCTCTTTCTAATGACAATGATCAAAACTATGCTTGTTACATTCATGGTGAACTTAGCACATTTGTTGAAATACTCACAAAAATAACTCTTAAGTCCCACAATATGGTGTTCATTTTAATATGGGGAACCAAAATGATATACATCAGAAAACAAATCTAATATAAATAATAGTAATAAGAGAATGTGTTTGGGAAAATATCTTTCTAATATTTTTGGCATACATTTTTTTATATCAATTGATGTTATGATAAGGGTGAAACCTTCATGATAACATCAATCTAAAATCACAATAATTTTCTTGTCCTTTCTCATGCAACATAAATGGTTACTTCAAATATAGCTTCCAACCCAGTTGGTGATGGTACATGTTGATATATGATAATAACTTATTTACCACATACTATTATTTACCTAAATCTAGAAATGTTTCAATAATTTTTGGTTCGACACACAAGGTATTTGAACAACGAGGTATGCTCAATTATATCTAAATTTTGTTTGTAATAAAATCATTGCTTGGACTATCTACTCAATAAGGAAATAAATTCACATTCGAAGAATATTTATGAAAGATGTCTTTGAAATAGCTCAATGTCACATAGTTTTAGGATTAATCATTTCATCTCATATTTCATAGCCTTTATGGTCTACAAATACTTCGGTGATATTTTGAATACATTCTCAATTACATCTGCATCCCTATATTTCATTTTGTTCTTATTCAATGTAGTAAACATATGGCTTTAGTTGGAATAATATATTAGTGACAAGCCTATATAGAAACTTGAACCTTACTATTAACACTCTCATTAAATTTGAAATTTATTGATATATATTTTTGGCACTATAAAAATTTCACTAAAATTTATTAAAAGATAAACTAAACAATAAATGTATAATCACTAACATAAGTACTCCAATTAATCTATTATGATACACGTAAAATTATCATTAATATAGTTTTGAGAATTACAATTATTATTCTAAAAGCATGGATATAAAATAATTATTATTAAAATAACATCTCCTTGACTAAGATCTCATCTTCCAAGGGTGTAAGGAAACAGAAATGAGGTAAGGAAATAGAAAGAAGGTTAATGACCCAAGACCATGAGGCATATGTCACCTTGTAGACCACTAACGGGTCACTCTAGGAGTAGTTTTCCTTAAACAATAGTAATGAGTTAGACTACATTCATGGCTAGCAACCAAAAACGATTATTGTCACTAATAATGATAGTTTTTTTATTATTATACAAATTTATATCTTTATTGATTACTAGTTATTTTTATATTACATTGGATATAATTGCTAGTTGCTTTAATATAATTATTATTTTTACGCATAGTCTAATTTATAATGGAAATGGATTTTTTCATGATAATTTTTTTGGTAAATTTTAATTTTAACCAAATTCGAGCAGAGGATTTTAAAAACTTGAGTTTAAGTTGCTTAATTTCTAGAATTTGAGTGCCCCAAGGTTTTCTAGTGGGTTGAATTCATTTACGCATTAAAAAATGTATTTTAGACAACAAAAAATCTGTCTTTCATGAAATTGTATTTTCATATTTCGAAAATGTATTGACCACAACAAAAAATCAGTCTTTCTTGAAATTGTATCATCAAATTTAAAAAATCTATTTTAGACAACAAAAAATCATAGTCTTTCTCCAAATTTTATCTCCAGATTCTGATGAAAAAAATATTTCATTTATAAATTAGACTACTCCTTATTTATATATTTAAATACTTTTTTAATTTATAGATTTTATTATATTTCTTCAAAATATTTCTATTCAATATTCCTACATTGCTTAGTGATTTTTATCACTAACTTTATATGGATAACTAGTTTAAATGTTAATGATATTTTAGGTTAGCACATTAAATACTTACCTCATTTTTCCGACTAGCTTTATATGGATAACTAGTTCAAATGTTAATGATATTTTAGGTTAGCACATTAAATACTTACCTCAATGTTTTCAACAAAATATTTGGTATTATATTTCCTAAAAATATTATGAAGGATTGAAAAAATGAGTTGACATTGGTTTGTAGTTAAAACAATTATTGATTAATATAAGGTTGAATGTTTCTACCTAGCAGTCATAATGATGCACACATTCATCCCAACAAATAGTTGAATTGTCATCCCAACAAATAGTAGTGTGCCATTTTGGTGTGCCTCACTCCAATTAAAAATTAACACATAGATTTGAAATTACATCAACAAATCAATTAGTAGTCATGTGGAATTGGGAAGATGTATTAACCTCCAATAGTTGGCTTTATTGCATAATCTCATCCCTAGCTGACTACTATTCTTAGACATTATTTATGAGATTTAAAGACACAAACATCTAAATCTCTTTATAAATAGCTTCAACAGTTTTGTCCCTTCAACCTTCAACCAACTACCAAAGTTGCAAGTCTTAAATATTTTATCTAAACAATTCCATCCTTTATAGGAAATCTTCTGAATCTTTTACAATTTAACATAACCTACAATTTTGTCACTCGATCCATTCCTTTTGGGCTACAAAATATAAAGAACCTATAACATCTATGGCTAGTGGGTTGCAACCTCATGGGAGAAATTCCTTAGATGTTGTTGCATCAGGTAATGATTCTAATTCTTACATACACTTCTATCATTTAATATATTCTAACAAAATATGTAGCACAATATGTTTACTCCAATTTTAGAGAGGGGCACTATAGAATAACCCTTTCCATTTTTACAATAGTAGGGATATCAATATATGTCTCCATTACCTCCTCATCATCCTGAGAATAACATAGCTTCTATTCTATCTTTCTTGGTTTATGCATTTTTGAATGAGGTAATTTGTATTTTTGGCTATTGTTGTGAGTTGATATCTTCCACTACTCTAATTATATTTTTAAGTAAGATAAAAAAAAATTCCACAATTGAATGTTGAGACATAGATTTAAAAAATTAATTCCAAGCAAATAACATAAAACAAATCCTCAACACAACTACTTTAGTGAATATGTTAGGTCTTTCTAGATAAACTACAAGTGCAGTTGGAACTTAACCATCCTACTTCCCAGGATAATTCAGATTTCTACTTGGAAACATGACAAAGCTAATGATAATCACAATGTGTACCTTGTGAAATACATCAGTTTTGGTATTTTTGTAGAATCCAATCAAAATTTCAATACAAATAATTAAATTTAGAAAAACATATCTATACTTTGTTAATTTGAGTGCATCGAGGCATAAAATGGAAAAAATCATATTGTTTTATAAATATGAGATAAATAAAATTATGGTTGTGGAAGCATAATCATAATAGCTTAAATGGGCTTCACACAACAATATTAAGGCCTCAAGTGATCTACAAAATATAGTCCATTATAATATCATCTAAAAGGTAGAATTATGAGTACTCAACAATATCATTACCATAGATTGGCTCCCTTAAAATGGTCTTTTGGTCAATGTCAATAGTCAAGATATCATCTACATAATACTCAACATGATTCACCTTTACCTTCGCTATGCTAAGCCACTTTAAGTATATATAAGTTATATTTAATGTGATAAATACTAAAATCTATGTGTGTTATGTGTTCTTAGGAGTTACAATCTCATTATCTTAGACTCTACTAGTGTGTATAGTTTTTAGAATTCATTGTATTAAAGATCATAGTGCACTATCGTTTACCTAATTTTATAGTTAGTATCTTAAGGATTACAAAGTCATAAGTGTCATTTCTTGTTAATGGTAATAGTGGTTAGAGGTAGCATTGTGGCATGGTTTGTAATTCTCTAAAAGTACTAGTGATCACAATAAATTAGGGTTTATATGGGTTGTGGGACACCTTCATGATGACTTTTGGTTAAGGAGACATATTGTATTACATATTATAGTTTTCATAGTGGTAAAAGGTTACATTAAAGAAAGGAAATAATTATTGGGAGTTAATATATGGTGCAATGAATAGGAATATCCAATAATAAATTTATTATAATTAGTGAATTCAAAGATAGATATATTAATATATGTATTTTAAAATCAAAATATTATTGGAAAACTAAGTGGGTGTTTCCACATGATTGCCCTCATTGTTGTAATACCACAACTATTGGATTGTAGCTAAACAATCCCTGAAAGATTTAGTAACTAAGGTTTTCCAAAGGGTTAGGTAAATAATTTATCTATATAATGTATCATTCAAACTTTTCTAATCTAAAAGTATTTATAAAAATATGAATTAATAATTTCTTTTATTAATTAACAAAATTATTAATGCATATGACTTTTTTGTATTTATTAGAGAATAATATCATTAATGCATATAAATTCTAATAGAGATTTTTTCTATTAAAAAAACTATCTTTAAATGTTATTTTCGTAATTTTACTGTATAGCAAAAAAACACTAATTATAATTACACTTGTTGCTTATTCATTTTCATGATTAGAGAGGTCATTGAAATGTCGTGTAGATAAAGGACATCCATGGTTTGGGTCTTTTATATAGAGATTTAGCTTTTAAAATCACACTTTAACTTTGTGCATTTTTGTGCACTTTCATGAAATTAATTCATGTTTTTTTTAACTGTGTACTTTCATGAAGCCAATTTACCTTTCTTTATTTTAATGTTACCATTAAAGGTAATTATTTTTTTTTTAATAAATTTCACCAATATATTTCGATCGTTTTTAATTTTTTTGGTGAGAATCATTTTTGTTTTTTTTTTTAAACTTAACTGTTTTTTTAATTTTTGGAGCAAAGAATGCAATTGGGATTTTGCTTTCTAAATTTGGTTGTTGACATTTTGTCTTTCAAAAATTTAATTAGTATTTCTTAAATTCAAGAGTTGGATTTAGTTTAGAGCTAACAGAAATTCAAGAATGTAAATTTTTGTTTTCTAAATATAGTTGTTTTCTTTTTGCTTTTCTGAACTTTCAAAAATATAATTAATATTTCTTAAATTTAATCATTAGATGTGTTTAATACTTGTATTTAAGAGTTGATCGTTGTTATTTTTTTCATTTTCTAAACTTTCATGAATGTGATGCAATGGTGAAGATTAACAAGACAATTTTCAAATTGGAATGTTCACAACTAATTTTAGAAAGCCTATATGGTAAATTTCTCATACCACAGTTCCAAAAATAATCCCCAACAAAAACATTATGTAAACATCACATGAAAAAATCTATAAATATTAAATGGCTACCTAAAACCTTCTTTCAAAACCTTGTGGATGCAGTCTTACTCTTAGGAAAAAAGAAGATTTTTAAATTTGAAATATACGCAATTTTTAAAACAAATGTCGCGATTGTCTCATTGGAAAAACTTGTCAGTTAAGCACTCATTGGAAAAGCTTGTGAGTTAAGAAAAACCAGTCACATACCACAATTTGATATGAACCTGAGGTGCCTTCCAAGTATTGTAACAGCGAGTTAAAACATTTATATCACACGTTCTGGGAATATTATTTATCGAGTAAAAAGCCATGTTGGAATCATGGTAGAAACTTGGGAGTTATTAAACCGTGGAAAAGAATTTAAAGTAGTGGGTATTTGTGTGACACGTAATGCGAGTAGTGGGCGCTTGGAGTTCATCGAACGTTCAAACAAATTCATGCCAAGTAGTTCATCGAATGTTGAAACGAATTTTTCCAAGTAGTGGGCGCTTATAATTTGTTATCATCTCTGACAAGAAAGCGGCATATTCCATTCCAACAATGACCGATGAATAGAAAGGAATAATCTTTTAAATTTAACCTTCGAATTTTTACTTTGATTTATTTAA
>APFE031188129.1:6053-18566 GCA_000404065.3 Pinus taeda
GGCCGTTGGGCCGCTGTGGTGGGGCGAGGGGCTTCAGTCAGCCCCCACCCCACCCTGGTGGCCCAATGGCCCGCAGGGGTGGCAGGTGATTCCGGGAATTGCTGCCACCCCAGGGTCATCGGGGTGGGGCTAGGGCTGGCCGCATCCCGGAGTCACCTGCCACCACCGTGGGCCGTTGGGCTGCCTGGGTGGGGCGGGGTTGGCTGTAACCGCCTTCCCCATCTCAGCAGCCCAATGGCCTGCGGGGGTGGCGAGTTGATTCTTGGAATCAACCCACCACGTAGCCCCCGCCCCACCTCGGTGGTCCAACGGCTCGCGGGGGTGACGAGTCGATTCCCGGAATCGGCCCACCACCCCCACGGGCCGTTGGGCCGCCAGGGTGGGGCAAGGTCTGTGGGGGTGAGGCAGGGGGCTAGGTAGCCAGCCTCACCACCCCTAACCCATAGGTTTGTTTGTCTTCCCTAAGCATTACTGGGCCCACCATGCCCACTGCAGCCATAGGGGGTAAATTTGACCCAAATGTTTATTTTAATTAAAAAAAAATTAAACTTCATTAAACTTATTTAATTTAAAATTTGCAAAGCAAAAAAATAACTAATATTTCAAATGCGAGAATCCTCCAATGAATATGTTGTTGATATCAATGTAGTTGCTCCACAAATTCGCTCCAAGTCTTTTAACGAACCTCGGAAAACCTTGATGTGATGTGAGTAATAATGATAATGAAATTTATTATATCGGTGAAATTACGGAAATGTTTTACTGTACGGTTAATGTGGGATTAATGTGTTTTTTAAAAAATTTACCATCTTAATTTTTTTATGGCGATATAGGAAACTATGATAAAGCAAATATTATGGAATTGTTTTACAACATAGTGAATGTGGGATTAATTTGTTTTAGAAGGTATTTAAAAAAAAAAACATTTAATTTTCTAGTAAATATTATATAGTTTAACTATTAAATTAATTTAGGTAAAAGATTTAGTTTACAATTTTAAATTTAAAGATTTATTTCATAAAAAAAATTTAGTTAAATTTTTTCAATAAATTATAGAATAAAATAATGGAGGGAAATATATGAAATGAAATTTTTGGAGAGAAACATTTCGGAAAAAAATTTTGGAGGGAAAATTTCATTCTTTAAGCTATATAATATCATTAGGAGAGTCTGCATTTGTATCATTCAACCTCTTCTATTTGAAAGGGATGGATTCTTCTAATAGTGCAGTTTCGCTTTGTGAAGCATCAACACCTTCGTCATGTAACAACTCTATTCATATTGATGAGGATAACAAAAATTCTTCCATTATGAATAGAGAGTCAACTTTTCCACTTAGTCCTAATCTTAAAAACTATGAGAGCAGCACTGATGAAAGACGGGATGAAGAATTTCAAATAAATAAAGAGGCATGGTTTCCACTTAGTCCTAATCCTAAGGATTATGAGAGCAACAGTGATGAGGAGCATGATGAAGAAATTCAAAAGAATGAAGTGTCACGATGTCCACTTAGTCCTAATCCTATGGACTATGAGAGTAGCAGTGATGAAGAGCATGATGAAGAATTTCAAAAGAATGAAGTGTCACGGTGTCCACTTAGTCCTAATCCTATGGACTATGAGAGCAGCAATGATGAAGAGCATGATGAAAAATTTCAAAAGAATGGTGTGTCACGGTATCCTCTTAGTCCTAATCCTATGGACTATGAGAGCAACATTGATGAAGAGCATGATGACAAATTTCAAAAGAATGGAGTGTCATGGTGTACACTTAGTCCTAATCCTATGGACTATGAGAGCAACAATGATGAAGAGCATGATGAAAAATTTCAAAAGAATGGAGTGTCATGGTGTCCTCTTAGTCCTAATCCTATGGACTATGAGAGCAGTAGTGATGAAGAATTTCAACTAAATAGAGTGTCATAGTGTCCACTTAGTCCTAATCCTATGGACTATGAAAGCAACAATGATGAAGAATTTCAAAAGAATGAAGTGTCACGGTGTCCACTTAGTCCTAATCATATGGACTATGAGAGTAGCAGTGATGAAGAGCATGATGAAACATTTCAAAAGAATGGACTGTCATGGTGTCCTATTAGTCCCAATCCTATGGACTATGAGAGCAGCAACGATGAAGAGCACGATGATGAATTTCAAAAGAATGGAGTGTCACGGTGTCCACTTAGTCCTAATCCTATGGACTATGAGAGCAGCAGTGTTGAAGAGCATGATGAAAAATTTCAAAAGAATGGAGTGTCACGTTGTCCTCTTAGTCCTAATCTTATGGACTATGAGAGTAGTAGTGACGAAGGACATGATGAAGCACTTAGTCCTAATCCTAAGGACTATGAGAGTAGCAGTGATAAAGGACATGATGTAGCATTTTCAGTAAGTAGACAATCACATTTTCAATGTAGTCCTAATTCTATGGACTACGAGAGCAGCACTGACAATGCACATGAGGAAGAATATTCAATAAACATCGAGTCAACTTTTCCATTTAGTCCCAATTCTAAGGACTATGACAGTAGCATTGAAGAAGGGGAAGATGAAGAATATCCTCCAAGTCAATATTTGAAAAGCACAACTAATAATAGTGTGGATAACATTCCTCAGAATGATGATGAAAATGCTTATACAAATGATGATCCAATGATGGAGAAGTTGTCAAGAAATATTGTATCAAGGAGTAGGAGCAGACCTTGTCATATCAATCCAAGATGTTCTAGTGATACAAGGGGTAGAGTAGAATATCTAACGAGAAGAAGTTCTATCAACGCTCTCATTTCAAGTGAATGTTGTCAAAAATATTGCTTGTAACATATGGATTTCAAATTTGCATTAGAGAAAAGGAAGAGATATTTGTCAATGAATAAAAGCATGCAAAATTCATATTTAGTTGGGCGCATGCAATCTACATTGTCAGGTTATGATTATCATATTGGGTCTTTATTTATCTATAGAAAGGCTTTCAAAATGATTCATTCAGTGGGTAATTTTCGTCTCTCGAGAATCCAAGAAAGTTTGGAAAATGATCCCACATTTTATTCAAAAGTATGTCATAAACGACAGTTTGGGCCATTATCAAATACTGCAATGTCATGGATGAAAGATTTATTTTCAAAGCATGGAGAGTGTATGCCAAATAGAGAGCCAATACATATTCTAGATAATTTTTCAAGGCGAGAAATCTACAACTTATACAAAGAACATGTAGAAGGTTTTGAGGGACATGGTCGGTTTATTACATATCAATATTTTGTGAAGGTATGGAAGAAAGAATTCAACAATGTCTGTATTCCTAAGAAGACAAGGACGGGGATTTGTAGTACATGTGATTCTCTTAAATAAAAAAGGGACAAATGTGAAGGGTCAGAAAGAGGTAAGCATCCGTAAATTTAAATTTTAAAATTCTATAGTCATCAACTATGAAAACGTATTTCTTAATGGCTTTCTTCTATGTTGTGTAGATTCAACTATCAAAGAACTTCAGGAGCATCACGAACAACAAACAAGTGAAAGGAAAAAGTTGTACAAGCATCGAAAGAAGTGTTATGATAATCCGATTAAATATTTGGTTTTGATAATTGATGGTATGGACCAGAAGCAAACACTTTTACCACATTTTGTTCCCACACCCAAAAATTTACAGGAGGAAATTTTTATTCAGTATCACTTGGTCGATTGTATGGTCTTCAATGGGAAAATGTTGCCAAGGGTGTACTTCAGAGCTCCAAAAATTCATAATGATGCAAATCTAACAATAACCATAATTCATGATGTGCTTTCTCATTGGTTTGGTAATATTCCTGAAGTTTTGTATCTACAATTGGACAACACTTCCCGTGAAAACAAAAATCAGGTTGTTTTTGGATATCTAAACATGCTTGTTGAATTGAGAATTTTTCAGAAGGTAAAGGTTGGTTTCCTTCTTATTGGGCACAATCATGACAATATTGATCAGATGTTCAGTCGTTTTTCAGTCACATTGAGGAGGAAGGAAGTTGGGATCTTGCCATCATTATTTGAATGTATTAAGAAATCATACTGCCAGGGCCTACTTTTGATGTGTTGGAAGAAACTATTGACATGTGAAGGTTTATTCTGGGATCACATGGTGAGGAGAAATGCATTGAACAACTTAATGACATTAGCTTCCAACATCAATTCCGTATCAAAAAAATTGATGGGAAAACACTAATATGGGGCAAAAAGTATTCAACTACTGCAGAATGGGCACCGTCATCAGGTTTGGAATTTTTGAAGTTCATTCCAGATCATCCAATATTTGCATAAAAAATATTGTTATTACAATCAGTTGGTGAAGTTCATAATGCACACAGACAAAATAGAGATATAAATTATTCTGATTGCCTAGAAGAAATTAAAAAAATGTATTAGATATATAGATGAGTAATTTGACATTGTTGATTCAGTTTGGTGGGATTCATTTTTCAATAATCAAAGTGATATCATTTCAACAACAACAAATGAAGATATACCTTTGAAAAATCCATTTATTTGGCCACAAAATGTGTCGAATGCACATGAGGAAATAAATATTGTTGAACAACAACAATCTCAAGGTATTATTAATTCTTCACAGGCAGAGGAAAGAGAGATGTATAATGGTTCCAAAATATCTCATGCACAACGTGAAGCCATGGAAGACCTTTCTAGGGGTTCACTATAGGATATTAAGGAGGGTTGCATGATCGTAGTGCTAGCAGATGGAGATCTCAATGGCTACCCATCCTAGTTTGCTAAAGTTATAAAGGTCTTTACAGAAAATGAGGACGTTACAAGTTTTGAAGTACATTAGTATGCCACAAATACACACCCATTCAATGGTGTGTATAAGCCAGAGATGGTAGTTGACAAAAAAAAATGGTGGAAAGAGAAAAAAAAAGGGTACGAATATAAATCATCACCACACAGACATATTGAAATTGGAGGATGTTGACATACTTGTTTATGATTTCAATTTAACAAAGAGAGGAACTCTTCGCTTCAATATGATAAAGATTCTGAAAAGGTTGTTACCAGAAGGAACAATGTTGAGATGGGAGTCTGTTGAAACCAGTCGTAGATCTAGAAGAATTTTGAAACTTGAAATGATGGGCATGTATGTGGAGTCAGATGGGTCAGTAGTTGATCAAAGAGAAGAATATGGAACATCTTCGTCAACATCCAGTCACTCATCTAATGATGTGAATTCTGATGGTGTGCAAGAAAATATGACTGATTTTGAATAATTGTTTAAGACAATTTATCTAACTGATGTATGCATCATATCTTGAAATAAAATTTTTGATTTCCATATGGTGTTAAATGAGAAGTTATGTGTCATTTTTATGTTGTTGGATCATTTTACTAGCATTTTTTAAAATTTTGAAGATTGACACTAAAAAAAAATCATCGTTCCAATATAATCACTTTTTCATTTTCAAGCTGTATTTTGCACGAAAATTTCGTTTTCACTGCAATTTTTAAAACATGTTCCAAATTGTCCCTAAAAGAAAAAACCCATCGTTCCAGTATACACACTTTTCGTTTTTAGCACTATTTTTGATTTTTTTTTTGGCGTTTTTCGGCCAGAGTTCCCGTTTCAAAGTTTACATTGTTAATAGAGGATGATAGAGGAAAAGGTCCTTTTCTTGTTCCTATGAAAACCCCTGGTTAGCCTATGTCTCTGTCATCGTGCATCCCTCTAGCTGCTTAGCTGGTTTTTGTTGCTTTCAACGTAACTGCATGAGTAGCTCATTCTCCAGCATTGGGAGTGGGTCAACTATTAATTCCTGTTGCAAAGTGGGAATGCAACATGTCCTGATAGTCCTTTGATGTGCGTTAGAGTGGAGCTCCATGCCCAACCATTAAGTCTTTCTGAGCCCCCCATATTGGCTTACTAGTTCACCATACTTCATTCAATGCTTCAATTGCTGACCCATCCACCTTCAAAGCCCTGTACCATACTTCTGGGCTTTATGACACCGAGACTTTAAATCTTAAGGGCGTTGTAGAACGATGGGTTCCGATGCTCCTTGGCCCGCTTTGGCTTAGCCCCTTTATGCATTTCTTCATCATAGGACCGTGGGCTAGAACCCGGGGCTTAGCCTCTATATCGGAGATCGACATTCGGAACTTCTCTAATCCATACCTTTGGTTGCATCCTCCTTACTCTTGCAATTGTGATATGCGATCGCTCGATGTTTCTTAGTCCTTGGTTCTTTGACAACTTATGTGATCATGGCTAACACCTTTGTAAGAGCCTCTTTATCGGCAGATCCCAATCAAAGCTTAACCTTTAATGTAACAACATGCCTCAACCAAAAAATGTTGATTTGTGATCTCGGATGTGATTTCATCCTCTACCACATATCACCTTATGAGTGGTGACACATGTCACCCAAATATTCCCTCTTTGGACCCTTGAAAATGCTATATATGTGTGGCATGTGTCCCTCCATACCACCACATCATGCTGACGTCATCTTCCATGTGTCTTTATCGGGACCAATCCTGTTCTTCCACACCTCCTATTGGAGGAGAGAGAAAAAGCCTGCCTGCCCTTCATTTTTCACTTATTTCCTTTGTAAATATTTTTTTGACCCTCATGGCACTTTGCCCCTAATCGTATCACAAATCATGATATCACAACTTTTGGAGATGCAACCCTACCATCATACTAATTCGTTGATGTGTGATGCCCATGACCTGTCGATTGCCGATAAGCTTGAGCCCTAAAATCACCAATCGCCAATTGCAATTTGTGATGTGCTCCCGGAGTGTGATATCGTAATTTTCTATTTTACCATGCCAGTATATCTTGATTGTTGGGGCATCTTATCATCGATTGTGATTGCGATGAGCCTGAGACCTTTAATGTTTGCGATCGCCAATATCGGTGATCACTGATTGCAAGATGATCTTTCCTTTTCCCTTGTTGCTAATTTTAGGAAATTTCAATTTGCGATTGCAATGAGCCTCCCCTGGTATTTTCTCTTTGTTTTATAAATTTCAAAGGGCAACTTCAATCAACTCTAACTTTTGATCCAGAAGTCCATTTTTGGACTTCTATATACCCTTGGAAAGCTTGTTTTGAGAACTATGTGATGGAGAGGGTCCAATTAAGCTTTCATAGATTTTGTGGCTTAGAATGTGGATTCAAACATCACTTCTCTTTGGAACTTTTCACAGCTAAAAACACACTTAGTAGTGAGTAACAACATTGGCTCCAACTGGGTCATTTCCTTGCTAACAAGGTGCTGAGAACTTGAAGACCAATATACTTCATCATTGGGCATGGAGTTAGAAATATAATGAATCTATACAACCAGAAAATCTCCATGGGACTTCATTGCTGGGAGTACTTTCCTCATCAAACTAAAATGACGAAAAATAAATTATACAACTAGAAAGTAAATGCTCAACTAGTGAGATTCTTTATATACGTTCCTACTTATGCGTAGGGATCAATTCACCTAAGTGAGTTCAACCCTCCAATGGATCCAGGCCAACGTTTCAATGCTGGACCTAATGTGTTAATGTTGGTGAAATTTAAAAAATAAAATAATCATGCACCATAAAAATTATTCAAACAAAGAACCTAATACATGCTCTTGAAACAACCTCTGTTGTTGTCTTAAGAATTCCATCATGTAGTCAACTGCAGGGTCATAGAACCAAAACTACAATGGCAGAATTTCGACCTTGCGGGTGCAAAATTCTAGACCTTGTGTTAAGTGTTTCTCCCCCTTATTTATACTGATAAGGGGGGATTTGAGTCACATTTATAGAATATCTCCGCATGGGCTCCATTTGTCTCATAAACTAGCTGTCTCGGCGTGCAAGGCTCTGTTTCCCCAAATGATTACGATCGGGAATTGATCCCTCTCTTGGAAATATGGAAATTACAAAAATAATTAGAAAAGGAAAACTAGAGGATGATGGAGGAAAAAGGTCTTTCTGTTGTTCCTGTGAAAACCCTCAGTTAGGCTACATCTTTGTCATCGTGCATCCCTCTAGCTGCTCAATTGGTTTCTGTCACTTTTTCCTTAACTACTTGAGTAGCTCGTTCTTTAGCGTTGGAAGTGGGTCAACTATGAATTCCTGTTGTAGAGTGGGAATGGATCATGTCTTGACAACCCTTTTCTATGTTTTGGAGTGCAGCTCCATGCCGAGCCATTAAGCCTTCCTGAGCCCCCCATACTGGCTTACCACTGCACAATACTTCATTAAATGATTCAACTGCTGACCCATCTACCTTCAAAGCCCTATATTGTACTATTAGGGCTTTACGATAGCAGGAATTTTACTCTTAAAGGCATTCTAGAATGGCGAGTTCCAATGCTCCTTGGCCCTCTTTGGTTTATCCCCTTTCTGCATTTCTTCGCCACAGGACCACGGGCTGGGACCTAGGGTTCAACCTTTGTATCAGAGATCGGAAGTCATAACTTCTCTAATCTTACCTCTGGTCGCATCCTGCTTATTCTTGCAATTGAAATATGTGATCACCCCATGTTTCTTATCCCTTGGTTCTTCGACAGCTTATGTGACTGTGGCTAACCCCCGCATCAGAGCACCTTTTATCGGTGGATTGCAATCGGGGCTTCAAATTTAATGTAACAACATGCCTCAACTAGAAAATGGTCATTTGAGATTTTCGATGTGATGTCATCCTCTGCCACATGTCAAGTTATGAGTAGTGATATGTGTCACTCAGGTATGCCCTCTTTCGACCCTTGAAAATTCCATATTTGTGTGCCATGTGTCTCTCCGTACTACCATGTCATGCTGATGTCAGCTCCCATATGTCCTCATTAGGATCAATCTTGTGTTGCCATGCATCTTGTTGGAGGAGAGAGAAAATGCTGCCTGCCCTTGGCTTTTTGCTAATTTCCTTTTTAAATCCTTTTTTTCCCTCCCGATCCTTTACCACTAATCTTATCGCAAATCACGATATCGCAACTTTTGGAGTTACCCGTCGTCACACCAATTCACCGATGTGTGATGCCCTGGACCCGCTGATCATTGATAAGCTTAAACCCTGAAATCATCGATCAATGATTTCGATTTGTGATGTGCTCCTAGAGTGCGATATTGGGGATCACAATTTTACCCCACCGATATGCCCTGATTACTGGGACCTTCGATCGCCGATTGCGATTTGCGATGAGCCCGAGACTTCTGATGTTTGCGTATGATGATATTAGCGATCACTAATCGCAAGATGCTATGTCCTTTCCCCCCACTACTGCTCTTAGGAAATTGTGATTTGTGATTGTGATGTGCCTCCCTTGGTCTTTTCTCTTTGATTTCTAGCTTTCAAAGAGCAGCTTCAATCTACTCTAACTTCTAATATAGAAGTCCATTTTTTGACTTCCATATACCATTGGAAATATTGTTTCGAGAAATATGTGATGGAGAGGGTTTGATTAAGCTTTGGGAGCCTCTGTGGCTTGGAAGGTGGCTTAAAAATTCACTGCTGTTTGGCCCTTTTCACAGCTGAAAACACACTTTGCAGTGAATGACAACACCTTTAATCTTAAAATTCCCCAAAAAGTGGCTTGGAATGGTGGATTTTATCTTCTTTATACATTCTCATTCGAGACCCATTGGAATTAGGCCAAAGTTTCCACTAATTTTTCAACATGTTTGCTCCCATGAATCACTACAAAATTTGCATCAACATTAAGGCCTCTATCAAGGAGCACCACCCTATTTTTCAAAAATCCACTAATCTGCCACTTCTATAGATTTGAATAGAATAAACTAGTGGTTCTCACTAGAAACTTTATGACCATCAACACTATGGAACTTACCCCAAAATTTCACTAAAATCTAAGCAATTATATCCATGTTATGGCCAAAACAAATTGGTTTCTCTCAAAAAAAATTATAATATACTTTTATATATGTTGATCTGTCATCCTTTGTAGTGTGGATGGCATGTTCATATTGATGTGGCATTAGTTTCGACATGGAATCCTCTAATGTACCCATATCACCACCTAGATGTCTTTGCCTTACCATGTTATTCACGATTTAACATTTTATTTTATTATTTTATCTTATTTCATTTTTCAAGTGCCACCTACACTTGGTCATTCTTGCACACCCACCTAACAATATCTTAGCTAGTGATGGGATGAGGGGGCCACTCAACATTTACACCTCCACTTGGTTCCTTCACAATGGTTATTGTGATGGGAGGTGAACACATATTAATGTCCTTATTCTAGTGTGTAACCTTCCTATGATCGATCATATATCAATGGTGGTGGTTGGAAACGAGATGTAAAATAGCTACAAGGTTATTTCTCCAATGGTAATGTAACTATCCACCCATGGTTTTGATCTGGGATATGTAAAACAATTCCATTACTTATAGGCTCAAATTATCCATTCAAAAACATCTTCAACTTGGGCCCATAACCACCTTTTTTAGCATGGAAACATATGCCAGTTGAAGCCCTGACCACGTACATGCCATGTCCCCTATACCACCATGATGCACCTTTCCACCTTGAACCCTATTAATCCACATAATGTATAGGTCCACATCATTGGAGAACCTCAAATTTCTAACTTTTAATATTTTTTTAATATTGTTCCTCTACATGGGCCACCATGAATATGACATTCTCAACTAGCTAAAATTCACCCAAAAGCTATTGAATTCTGAAAAACTAATACATTGCAACTAATAGATGGGGTTGTCATTTTATCAATTCTAAAAAACCATACATCGCAATTTATTGAGAAATTTTAGGAATTTTTTCCCAGTTTTCCCACTTTTCCTCCGAATTTCATACACAACATTTCTCCAAACACTTAACATGCAACTTGTTACACATTTATCTATACAACTTTTGGTTTCTACCCTATGCAACCATTGTACAATAAGAAACACTTAGATATGAAAATATAGCATATCCAAACTACTATCTAGTTTTTATCACCATGTAATTCTAAAATCCAAACTATGCTTACTAGAATTTTCAAAATTTTCCATAATCTGGGCTCCTGAAAATAATTCTAATCCCATACTTATCTCATTTAAACCTTCCTTTAAGCTATTGTAACCACATAATGTATCTTGATACCCAATTCATGCAACATAGTCACTCTACCAAGTATCGTTCTTTAGCAATATAGCTATGATACCCATATTTTAATGTATCAATCATTATTATATGCAATATTCCATGCAATGCACTAATAATACACACATGAGTAGCTAAATTAAACATAGATTCACATGCATGAACACACAAAAACCACAACAACATATGTAAAAGGTAAACAAAATTTTACAACATATTAAACTATAAAGCATAATGCTTATCCTTCTTAAAAATGCTACCTCGTTTCATGCCTCACACTTTCTACTTAACCAAATATTTTTTTGTTCCATGTCTTTTAGAAATATGTCACCCCTAAACATAGGTTATGATTCCTCAAGAGAAAATGATTCTTCAAGGCCAACTATGGTATGATAGTTAGTATAGGTAGAAAATTAGGACAAATTACCAAATGCATGTTTCAATCCCAACCAACAATATCTCATTCCCCTTAGTCTACACAACCTAAGGAAGTGGAACCCCTTCTCAACTTTGAAATCCCTTAGGTTATCCCACTTCCCCTCCAATTCTATAGCATAAGCCAAATATGAACCGTCTAATTTGTGTCTTATGAACTCTACTTGCAGTAATGGACTCTCCAAGTGTAGGAATTTACAGGGTAAGTTCCTCAGACAGAACACCAAAAGGACACCGCTCACAAACAGATCACAGATCAATACACCAGTATTTTGACGTGGTTAAAACCCTCAGAGAGGGAAACAGTCCACGGCCTGCGCGAACGTGGCTACTACAGGCAATTTATTAATAAAGAATGAAAATTTACATAAGCTTCTCTCATGCACGGTTAACCTACAAATGACCCTCCATGCGCTTTAAATAGAATTCATGGACCAAGCGGGTGTCAAGCCACGGATCAAGTGTCGGTAATACCGAGGAGAGAATGAACCATCAGATCACTACATATCGTGACCGTCGAATTGTAAGTTACAAATGTACATAGTAAAGAAACACACTTTACCTAACTCTATTCTAGACCAAGTTATACTTAACTATTCCTATGTGTCGGAATATCCTAACATCCCCCCTTAAGAACAACTTGGGATAGGATTGAAGGATTTACAAATATGACACAATAGGAGAAGGAAGGAGGCACTAGAGCCTATCCCCCCTTAGTGACAACTTCCTGAACTCCAAGCATATATCGAAGTTTAGTGAACTTCGCTCTGTGAGAGCCTTTGTGAAGATGTCTGCAACCTGATCATCTGTTGAACAATATTGCACTTCAAGAACATGGTCATGAATGAGCTTTCTGATGAAGTGCATGTGTAGTTCAATGTGTTTGCTACGCTGATGCTGAACTGGATCTTTGCACAGCTGAATGGCACTTTGATTATCACACCAAAGTGTAGTCAGATGCTGTTGCTGAAAGC